>PVLD010014902.1:0-50661 GCA_004027595.1 Dinomys branickii
TGTCCCAGTAGCGCGTTCTCTGTCGGGTTCAGGAGCTGAAGCCGTTCTTCCCTCCACACTCGCTCTCTCGGCTGGTCGTCTTCTTCCCGGAAGTCCTTATTTCTGTCTTCATATTGTTATATTTCATTGTTTGGGTGGTAATCCTCTGGGAGGTTCTCTCTCTGCTGCCTACCCGGTCGCCATCTTCCCGGAAGTCCTAATTGTGTTAGTTTAAATAAAAATTTTTTTTGGAAAATGAAGTGTGACAGTTTTATATCTTTGATGTCTTTATAAGATAGCTGGAGTCTCTGCATCTTCAGTTAACCTCTGTAATAAGTGGTTTTGGCTGGAGCATATGAAGAAAATCAAATTCTGAAGGCATTTTTGGAATTGTCCAAGGGATAATGCTGGAGGTTGCCAGGCCTTACATGGAAGGCTGTTATTCTAGTAGTGGAAGTGTGCTCCAAGTGGTATCAAATCTAATTTTCTAAGAAATTCAGACTTTGATGTGAAACTGATGGCTTACTCACAAAAACAGCTGTGTCCTCCTCCACCAAAAAACACTAAAATGCATTTAAAATATGGGTCAGTGTTGGCCTGTAGATGTCAGTTTTTGATGTGTGAGCTTCAGGTGCACTAATAAATTTTTAGTTGAATAGTTATGAAGCTTCATCTCTTCAGTCACTCTTTTCTGCACAGACTCCCTTGGATAGAATACATTTATGTTAGAACGCGGCTTGCTCTTCCTCGTCTTCATCCTTGTGTTTACTTTCTCCTTCACCTGAACTGCTCATCCTTTTCTTCTAGTCTGTCTCAGTCCTGCGCACCTTTTAACAGCCTTTCCACATCTGACTTTATCCATGAAAACTTCACTTATTTATTTATTTTATTCTTTATTTTTTGTCTTTCTGAGACAGTCTCTCTCCATGCAGTTCAGGCTGGCCTTCATCTCACTTTGTAACTCAGGCTGGCCTCGAACTCACAACAATCCTCCTGCCTCAGCCTCCTGAGTGCTGGGATTACAGGCATGTGCCACCACATCTACCCTGAAAACTTCTTTTATTGCCGGATTCTAAAGTGGCTTCTCTTTGTTTTCTGAACATCTCAGACCCTTAAAGAATGAGCAACTGTTTGAGGACTTACATTGCCCTAGGACACTATTTATACAATACACCTAAAAGCACTCGGCTCTGTGGGCAAGTAATAAGGCCTCCACAAGTGGGGCCTCTCATTTTTTTTCTCTAAATCTACTGGAATATATTTAAGGGTAAATACCTGCCTGTTTCCTCTCAGTTCCCACCACAGTGGTCTTTAGACATATGCAGCGAAATAACATTTTAAAAATACTGCAATAAAACAAGGGA
Organism: Dinomys branickii; assembly: GCA_004027595.1. NCBI lineage: Eukaryota > Metazoa > Chordata > Mammalia > Rodentia > Dinomyidae > Dinomys > Dinomys branickii. Next base: position 1,344 of record PVLD010014902.1, read on the forward strand.
CAACTATTTAAAGATAAGATAGTACATCTTATGTGAAAGTTTACCTTGGTGAGAATTATCAGTTTATCTGTGTTAAGTAAAGACTATGCACTTCATGGTTTGAAAGTTACAAGTGGTCACCATTGTTTTTCATTCTGCAGAAATCTCATCACCCAAGAGACTTCAAGACAGACAAACCTTCTCCCCTCCCAAAGTGGCAAATGCCAGCTTGCTGGACAAGGTTGAACAAAGTGGGAATGGAGGGAAGAATATCCCGGAGAGGTGATGCATTGACTTCTTTTACATTGCACTTCACTAATTATGATTTGGAGATATTTATTTTCCAGAGAATTTTAGTAGTTGTTCATTTGTTCCTTTATTGGGAATGACTGAAAGCATTCTCTATGCTGGGTGATGGGGCTAATAAAATAACTAAGGCTCACAATGTAGTGGGAAAATCAGACAAATGAAAAGTGATATATTATGGCTTAGTGGGATAAATGTCATGACAGAAGCAGAAACAAAATACCATAGAGGAGAGAATACCTGACTTTCCCTGTGTATTTGGTGAACTACTTCTCAACTCTGCAAAACTTTTGTTTTCTGAGTGCTTGATATTATGGTATGTTATATGGTTTCATATTTATATAAATGGAAAATAAGTCTACCAGATATCTGGAACTCTATTAGTTCTCAATAAAAATTCTTTGAATTAATGAATTTATTACAAGTTATCATAGCTTTGTCTTCTTCCTGTGATACTATATGAAGAAATTTCTATTTTGTCTTCCTTTATTTGAATAGGATACTTATAAATTCTACTCAAGTAGAATTGGCACTTATGTAATGTGCACTGTGCTGTTGATTTTAAATTTATCAATATATCACAAAACAGTGACTGTATGTAAATTTTTTGTACTTTGTGAGTTTCTAAAATCATATTCAAACCCCAGGTATGCTTTTTATTCTTATTTTGTGATAATCTCACTTTTTATAGAAAGATAAGTTCAAATTAAATGTCTAGTATTTTGGAATTTAGTTCAACTCAGTATACACTGGGCAGCATTATGTGCCTGATACTATTCTAGGCACTGAAGATTTAGAACAAAAGACACGTAAACCTACTTTCACAACACTTAGAGTCTTATAGGAGGACTGACATCAAAGCCGGGGGGTAAAACATTTTGCACATGTTGCTGTTGCAAACTTATTTTGAAAGTGAGTTTGCTGTTGTTATCTTGATGAATAAATACTTCTAAATTTCTTGGTTTTAATTGGTAGCATGGTAGTATTAGTAATTTTTAAGGATATAGGATGCAATACAAAGATTGCTGGTAGACACCGGTCTCATGCAGAGCTGTTCTACAGGCACTGAGATGTGCAATTTTACATAATTTGCTCTTTTTGAAACTGGGCAGATCTTCATTTTTTAAAAATTTTATTTTAAACAGTAAAACCCTTCACCCTCACAAAATAAAATAAACAATAAAATGATACAGAATTTCAAAAGAAGGTGATAGGAAATTAACAATGGGTGTTATATTACATGTTGTTATATATATCATATTGTATATATATGTAATGTATGTATATGTAATATATGTGTAATATGTAATATATGTGTAATAATATGTTATATATGTGATTATATATAATGTGTGTATTACATATACATACATACAACATAGCTAAGATAATTGTACTACTAATTTCTATTGGTTGATTGAAAGGAAGAGTTAATGCTTAATTGTTCGATCAATCTTCTATACCTATATCTGGTAATATGAGCAAATACATAGCTATTAATCCTACTTCAAATATCACCCCCCTTGGAACACACTTATCCCATTGTTCTGGCCAATTTCTGAAGCAGTTCTAGAAATCCTTTCCTGTGTCTCTAATTGCATTATCATGGTTGCATCAATGTCCTGAATTGATTCAAAGCATTTACCTTATATGGTCATTTTTAGTTTAAGGAAGAGCCAGAAGCTGCACTGTGCTAGACCTGCTGAATAAAGTGCATGAAGACACACTGTAATGTTTTCACAAGCATATCTTTCTGTTGGATGGCATTTGGCAAAAGCATTCACGTATTTTTTTTTTAATCACATTTTTTAAAGACACTCAGAAAAGAGGACTTCCAGAACTGCTTCAGAAAGTACCAACACTGGTGGGCTAAAGTGTGTTTGAAGTGAAGGGAAATACTTTGAGGGGAAATTGAGGGCAATGTGTCTTTTACTGCAACCTAGTACATTATTATTATTATTATTATTATTATTATTATTATTTTGGTACTGGGAGTCAAACTCAGGACCTTGCCCTTGCAAGACAGGTGCTTGTGCCACTGAGCTATATCCCAAGCCCCAACACAGTACAGCACATTTTAAAAATTTAAACATCACAGTATATTTCAATCACACCTTATATTTTTATTATCTAAAACTTTGTTCTAAATTGCTTTAAAGTAAATTTTTTAAAAAAATGTTATGGCCAATGATTATTTACACATTTTACAAATTTCTTTGCTCACTTTATATCTTATATCCCTGCCCTTCTCCTCTAATGTGTATCCCATAATGGCTCTGTCTTTTTAATGTCTAAGTCTTTATACTGCTTAAAAAGATGTTTATTCTGCGGTCACCCTTGAATACTGAGTCTTGATTCATGTTTTTTCTCAGCAGTGATAATGGTGCTCTATTTCCTTGTAGCAGCTGTGCTGATGAAGTCTAACCCAGTCTAGTTGTTGCTCTCTTTCTCCTTTTTCCTTTTTGGTACTGGGAATAAAACTCAGGACCTTGTGCTTGACAGGGAGGCACTGTGCCTCTGAGCTACAGCCCTGGCCCTGTCATTCTTGTAATGTTAGATTCTGTCTCCTTTCTTGATGTTCTGTATTTTATTTTTTGTAGGAATCTTGATTTTCTGAAAAATTCTTATTCATGCTCTTCTAGAATATTGGTTTTTGTCATTTTGAGTGCAGGAGCTGTGTGTCACGACCCTGGCTTATTTCTTAACTTTTAAAAAATATTTTCTTTTATCTTTATGCTACCTTTTAGATTATATTCTCAGTTCTGTTTTCAAATAAATTAGCACGAGTATTAGGTGGCCTGGTCTAATATTATTTCCTTTATTGAGTTTTAAAAGTATGTATTTTCTCTTTTTATTATTTGGTTGCTCTTCTCAATTCCTCCATTGTTTCTGAGAATTTTGAATATATTTGTTTAGCGTTCTTTTTCCTCTATGTTTTGTTTCATTATTTCCTTAGGCATGAATTACCTCATTTGTTGGGTTCACTCACAGAAGTATTTTTGTGGCTCTGGAGTAGTTTAAATGCTTGACAATGCTACTTTGTGAATTCATTTTGTGTAGGTGTTTTCACCATGTATTTTGTTATGACATTCAGATTGTATCACTACAAACTCCGGAAAAATATTTATGTTAGTATTTAAAGACCTTTTCTGAGCCACTTGGGCAATGCTAGAAATACATTCCTTCTTATTGTGAGAGTCAGATCCTGGTTTTTGACAAAGAGCTGTGGTTTGTGGGAAGTAGAGACTAACATTGTGTTTCACTGGGAGACTGTGCTAGGAAGCATACTCTGGTCAGCAACCTGCAGAAGAAACAACAGCACTTGCATGCAGTCAGAAAATGCTATGAATTCTATCTTCAACACGTATCCAGAATGTAACAACTTATTGGTACCTCTGCTGCTACCACCTTGGCGCAAACCACTCTCATTTTGAGTTACTGGAAATCTTCAAATGATTTTCTTACTGTTGCCATTGTCCCCATCATTTTGTTCTCATAGCACAGCCAAAGTAAATCTGTTAAGTTAGAAGAGCTCATCCACTGCCCCAAGCCTTCCACCTGCTGCCCATTCTGACTTAGGGTAAAGGTGAAAGTCCTCACTAGGCCTGGAGTTCCTGCCTGAGGTCTTACTTCTCTCCTGCAGCTTGCCCCGAGCTTATCTCCTCCCAGCTACACTGAACACGGGCACATTCCACAATGGCTGTCCTGGAATGTCTTTTCTGTGGGATGTCCACATGACTTCTCTCTTACTTCCTTCACACATTTATTCACATGTCATCTTGGATTTATGATTTAATACTGAATGTCTCCAGCATTGGATGGCATTTGTCATCATGAAACATTCTTCACAATTCACTCATCTTCTTCCTAACATCAATGTCTGCCCACATCAGAATGTCATTTCCATGAGGACAGGGGTTTTGTGTCTGTGTGTGTCTGTGGGTGTGGGTGTTGTCTGTGCTGCATTTCCTAGAATTATGGACATGGCAAGCACATAATATATTTTTGAAGAATGAATACGTTTTATTTCCATTTTACAAAATTAGTAACTGAGACTGCAGTTACTGTCTTGTGGACTGTCATTCACCTTGTAAGCAACAAATGTGGGATTCAGGGGCCGGGGATGTAGCTCAGTGGCGCAAGCACCTGCCTGGCAAAAACAAGGTACTGAATTTGATTCCCAGTACAAAAAAAAAAAAAAGAAAAAGAAATCATAAAGGTGGGATTCAGACTGAGATTTATTTGATATAAAGTACAAGTTCTTAACCTGGATAGACAGCTGTCCTGTAGAAAGCTACTGAGATATTTTATGGTATGTTTGTATTTGCTTCTAAAATTAGCATTTCCGGGCTGGGGATATAGCTCAGTGGAATAAGCGCCTGCCTAGCAAGCGCAGGGTCCTGAGTTCGATCCCCAGTACCGCCAAAAAAAAAAAAAAAAAAAAAAAAAAAACCACAAGCTTAAAATTAGCATTTCCCTAGAGACCACTTGTATTAAACATTAACTAACGTTGCATTGTTTTTGTAGATTATCACCTCCAGGTTGTCTGAACAATGATGATGAAGTGAAGCCTGGAGCTTCCCCAGGTCTTTCCTGCCGCGATCATAACAAGGCAGGACAGGTACAGTCTCTTCAAAGAAAGGCCATTCAGAACTCCCCCTTGACTTCTGTTTCTCAAAGAGAGTTCAGGAATCTGTTATTTACAGTTCTCGGGAAAGGGTCAAGTATTCCAGACCCCGACTTGGACTGTGACAAACGTATCTACTAGGCAGGATCTACTAGTTAACTGAAACAGTATTAGAAAATCCCTTCTAATTTTCAGTTGCTGCTTTCCATTCTGACTGAGGGTTTAGTGAATCCTTTCGATTTTTTGTGAGTCATTCAGTAAATCTCATTTTGCTGTCACCATATATTTTTCTACAAAGTATAGACACACCTGGCTTTTGGAGAACTTGTGAAGAGAATGTGAAGGCTAAAGAGTAAAACGTAAAAATTAATTTGTCCTGAAATTTGGGATTGTAGGAAATGTGCTATGTATGTTTGCAACGAGCACAACGAAATTTCCCATCGTACTACGGTGAGGAGAGGAGGAAGAGAGAGATACAAGATGAACAACACCTACATCAGTATCAACTCATGAAAGATCAGGAGGCTTTTGTTAAGCACCAGGTAATCGAAGCCCTCACTTAGAAAGTGTTTCCTATGGGGAAGAGGAACGTGAATATCAAAATCTACTTTAAAGTGTTCCAGCATGCTGGAGGTAGTGGCACTCAGGAGACTGAGGCAGGAGAGCTGTGAGCTGCAGGCCAGCCTGGGCCATATAGTGAGACCCTGTCTCAAAAACTAACAAACAAACAACAAAATCCCAAACAAGATAGTCTATCACATGCCTGTATTATCTAATCATTTATATACTTGACTGAGACTTAGGTTGTGCCAAATTTTCACTAATAATAACCCACTTTTGAGTAAATATTCATGTGGTTCAGTGTTTGCGCAGATCACTGACTTTTTTTTCCTTCCCCAAGGACTGGATTTTAAAGGTGGAATTTCTGGATTTGTACTGTTTTTATATTTCTGATAAAATAATAATCTGGTCAAAGCTTTTCCCTTTCATATTCATGACCTGTCTCAAGCAAGCAAAGATGCAATGACATCTTTATGTTTGCTCTGTCTAGATTTCTGTGGTCTCCGGTAACTGACTGTGCTTCTCTTTTCTGCATTATAGGGGATTCTTCCATTCTTTTTTAAGATTGTTGTTTAAAATCCAAGAATAGGAAATAAATACCCTCCTCTAACCCACTTAAATCTATGAAGGCAACAAAAGTAGCATTGCCTTCAAGTAGGTTTCTTAGTTGGACTGTTGATGTTATAAAATTAAAAAGTTGAAAGACTATATTTCAATTGTGATTAAAATTTAAAAAATTTTTTGTAACAGATGAAAACTTTGGCAACTAGAGAACAGAATCAGAAAAATGCTGCCTATAATCTTGGAGTTGCTGAAGCTATAAGAAATCACAAGCATGAGAAACCGGAATTTTATGTAAGAGTCCCTTCAAAACTTCTGTTGCTTACAACTGCTGTCTTTGGAGCCACCTGGTTTTTGTTATTTCAAAGGTTTAAAGGTTGTGTGAGATTTTGAATGGCAGAGTTGAAAAGTGGGTTGTGCAAAGGGGAGCCTTTCTTTTAGGGCGGTGGCTCTTCAGCGCTGCAGCAGTTACAGAGAGCTCCTATTAGTCCTGGCAACTCCTGTTCCGTATGGTCACTCTCACCTAAGACCTGGGCAGATGGTGGAGGGCAGGGTAGTGAGGTTCAGCCCTAGGAGATAAGAGAGAAACAGCAGCGCTGCTGTCATCTGTGAACGTGCTAGAACGTCAGACTCTGAGGCCCTTCCCAAACCTCCAAAAGGGTGAATCATTGCAGTAAGAAGCTGAAGTAAGATCCCCAAGTGACTTAAATGGGCATTAAGTTTGGAGAAGCTCAGCTTGAGATGGAGGTGAGCCACCTGCTCCACTGATGAAATACTTTCATACTTGTGTCTAATTTTATTTCTTCCTGAATTCTTCTCTTCATATACCACTACTGAGGTAGTGTGTGTGACGTTCTACACATAAATCAGTACAATATGTTTTTCTACATCATCAAACATTTATTAAATTCCTCTGGACCAGCCCCTGTGCTGGCAGCTAGGAATACAAATTGCCTGTTCTAAAGAGATCTCAGTCTAGTTGGGGAGAGAAGCCCAAAAAAGACGAGAGAATGAGACGCTAACAGCTATGATACATCTTTGAAGAGCATACTGTATGAACAAAGAGAGGCACTTAACCCAGACAAGAGCTGTGGGAAGACTTCGTGGCATACGAGAGTTAGGAGAATCCAGATATGGTGGCCCACATCTGTAACCATAGCATTTTGGAAGCTCAGGTAAAAGGACAACCAGTTTGAGTTCAGTCTTGGAAATTTAATGACAGAGCCAATCTCAAAATTAAAAAAATTTTAAAAGAGAGCTGGAGATGTAACTTGGTACAAGGTCCTAGGTTCAATCTCTAGTACCACACACACACAAAAGGTTAAGATGTGAGAGGAGGGGAGGAAGAGCTTCCTAGGGAGGAAGGGGGAGAGCCCTGGGCTGTCTGCATTTAGCTTACACATAAGCTTATACGTAAGACCAGATTACATCATTAGTATCCATTTGATAGCTCCTCTTTGGTAGATCCTATATAAATTTATTTTTTTGAGATAGGGTCCGCTTTGTAGTTCAGGCTGGCTTGAACTTACTATATAGTCCAGGCTGGCCTCAAACATGTAGTGATCCTCCTGCCTCAGCCTCCGGAGTGCCGCGATTACAGGCGTGCACCACCATGCCCAGACCTAGACATTTTAAACTTAAAAGATCAAAGTAGAGTGTTTTATTCCTTTATCCTGTTCGTCCCTGTCTTCCTGAGTTAGTAAGTGGCAGCACCTTGCAGTCAGTTGCACAGAACTCCCATCTTGGTGTGACCTCAAGTTCCTCCTCCTCTCTGTCCCTCACATCCAGCCATCTCCAAGTTCCTTCTCCTCTCAGCCCAGTTTCTCTTCAAATCTCATCTTCAGTGTTACCACCCTAGACCAAGGCATGATGCTCAATTTTTGCAGAACTTCCCCAGTTACTCATTGCTTACACTCTCTCTTGCAATCTATCTGACAAAGTGAGCTTGAAATATTCTTAGCCAAAATCTGCCCCTCCCTTGTTTAATTCCTCTAAAACCATCCCACTGCGTTTCAGTGAAATCCAAACTTTTGGCTCTGCCCTGAAAGACCCTGCCCAATTGCCCCTGCCTTTCTTGTCAAGCTCTTCAGCTTCTCCTTGCTCTCTGTGCCTCAGCCCCATCGCCTCCTTTATGCTCCCTGAATAAAGGAGCTCTTGCTTTCCTGTTTCCATCTAGTATCTTTGCACTTGCTGCTCCTGTATGGGACTCAGGACTCCCTGGTTTGTCCAGCAGAGGTGATTTAGTCTGTACATGGAAAGCCTTCCCTCATAACCAGCCAATGTAATCCTTTTTTCTATCCAGTCTCTCTGCTGTGATAAGAGCTTCAAAGCACTTTTCACTGCCTGAAATGATCTTGTATATTGTATACTTGTTCATTACCTGTGTCCTGCTCCAGAATGCAAGTTAGATGAGAACAAGGTCTCTGGTCTTGTTGTGGTTGGATTACTGGTGTCTAGAACAATCAGGCCACGCACACACTCAGTTCTTTCTCTTTTTACCTCCTTTGTGTTCTTGTTCATGCCTTTGCATGCTCTCAGAATTTCTTTTGTGTATCTGGAAGCTCTAAGTGCTACTCAGGACTTACTCCACTAAGTGCTTCTTCATGGACCCTCCGTCTCAGAATTGGGGCTCAGATCCTAACTCAGCTTCATCCTTGAACAAGCCCGTATTATTCTTTGGGTTAGCTCAACCCTGGCTCATCAGTGTATTGAGGGCTGGGCAAATACTAGAAAGTAAGAAATACTTCCTGATTGATTTTAGTCTTCTGAATTATGAATCCTTCATTATTATTAGTTCATTTTTTGAATGCCCATAACAATAGAACAGAATAAAAATTTTTCTTCAAGTTCTTGTTCCTTGAATATTCCTAGGTAACATATATAAACATCCTGCAAAAATTTAAAAAATTTCACTTTTTGGCATAAATGGGTTGACTTTAATTTTTGACATTTTACAACAAATGAATTGCTTCTCTTTTATTCTAGAAATCTTTTCTATTCTATAAACGGCCACTTAGTCCTGAGATTAATGCTCTTAGGCAAGAGGAATATTCCCAAAGTCTCCTGAAACAAATGGATAACAGACGGGAAAAGGAAATAACGCAAAGACAAAACAGAGAGTTGACGGACCGCCTAGAACAAGTGCAACTCACAGAGGAGTGAGTCTAGCCACACACGCTTTGAAAAACAGCTTCTCAATTTTTGTGTGAAGTTAATTTCTATGTAGGATTGAATCAGTACTGATAGTTTCTTTAATATCTCTGTAACCAACTGAACAAACTAACCCAGTTAGTAGCCAGTACCATAGCATAACTTTTCATTAAAAAGATTAAAAAGCCATCATTATTATTATTAGAGTAATGACTGCCAAGCTATAATTATTGTAATTACAGAATATCATTTTGCATTGTTTTGCAATCTCCAGTACTGGTAATGGAAGAAGACTTGTCTTGAGAAGGCATCATTCCCAGCTGTTAGATGCGAGGCAACCCCATGGCAAAGCTGAGGTTTAATCACAAGTAGATGAATGGTGTCTGAGAGCAGAAATGTAAAGGGAACTCAGGAAGGACTAGAAGCAGGGACTAGGAAGGCCAGGTAGAGTGGCATTTCCTCATGCAGATCCGCAGATTCTTAGCTGACATTGTCTCAGATTTGAAGAATGTTAGTCTTAGTTCCAAATTTCCAAGAGAGAATCTAATTGGTCTTAATTGGGTTTTCTGAGGCTTTGGATAGTGTTGGGGCCATGGAATTTGTATATACCTATAAGGGGACCATATTTCTATTACTGAAGTCAGGAGAGCAGTTGTGCAGGCTACCAGTTTATGAGAAGAGACTTCTAGGATGGATAATAAGCTGGGATGGTCACAAAACCCAGGTTATTATACATCTTAGAAGTCTCTTTTCATACCCTGGAATATTTGTAAAATACACACATTCCATTATTCTTACTTAATAGGTCATACAGCTTTCCTAGAAGTTGTTCACAATAATCAATTGTAACAGGATAGATTGCTCTTCTTAAAAAGGGCTCTTATTATATATTTATAAGATGAAATCATGTCTCGCTTTCATATCTGTATTTTTAAAGAAATGACAGGGGTGGGCTGGGAGGGGGCTACTGTTTTAGTAATATTTGCATCTTACGGCAATCATCTGCTTATACCTATCCTATCTGCCCTGTTCAACACATTGTCCACGGGCCTGTGGAATGGAATTAGTTTTTCTTTCTTAAGACAAAAGCTCCTAGAATGAAAGAGAACATTTAATTTATCATGTTCTCACTCCTGTTAATATGAGCACTTGCTGAGTATGTTTTGATGACATTAATCTATAGTACTAAAGGTTTTGTAAAGTTGTTCCCACCTTATCCTGTTCTTAAATGCCAGACTTGCTGCACAAAGAGCCAAATATTTAAAAGATAAGATGGAAGAAACACAGTGTTACAAGAGAGCTTTGGATGCACAGGTAAGGGGACAATTTTTGTGCTTCAAGAGGTGTGTCAGTGGCTTTCTATAAGCACATGTACACATTATACTGTTATTAATACTCTTAGTGGTACTCACTGGGTGGGGTTTGGTCCCCTTTTCTTCCTGTAAGTTATTGGCATTTTATTATCTGAAAGAGTTCTGTGTAAAGTTTATTCCCTGGTGGAATTATAATCTGCACCATGTATCCCTCTTTCAGATAAAGAATAAACCCTTCCAGCTGCCCATATTCGAACCAGACTCTTGTGAACCCATCTTCACTAATAATGAGGATGAGCTGAGGGTGGAAAGGCGAAAGCGAGAGCAGAATGACATGAAGCACCAGCTGGAGACGGCTGCTAGTCGCAAGAGGAAAGCCATCCTGCAGCAGCTGATGGATCAGAAGCGGGATCTGCAGATGCTTCACAGGACGAAGGCAGAGTAATGGCCTTGGTTATCTCTTTTGCCAGAACTCTTGTTGTAGGACCTTCTTTTCAGTCTGGGACAGATTCTTGTTCTCCATTTTATATCCTTTATGGATTATAGATGATTCTATAATCTATACTAGATTCTCTTACCTCATCTTTTTGAACTCCCCATTCCTCCTCTGGTTCATCTGAAGATGTGATTTTAGGTCTTCCTACATCAAATACAAAGTTGCTATCTTTCCGAGGAATTAATTTAGTTAGTGTATTCCAAATAGCCCTGTGAAGGTATTTATACTTATTTTACTTTTTTTCTTTAAACATTGTTGCACTTCTTAAAAAAGTGATTTCTTCCCATTGAAGTAAGTCAGTTAATGAAGACATAATGTCTTTTTAAATTTCTAGCTGTTCTAAGAGGTGTTTGATGATAATCTCATGCTTTACTTTATATTTCCCTAGTAACATATGATGTTAAAAAGGTTAATAATCTCCACCACATAGTCAGTGTTAAGGTTAATTTGTAACTTTCTGTATTTCCCCCATTTTTTTACAGATATATTCAAATAACATGCACATATACATTTTCCTTCCATTTTTGTAAGTGAAAATGAAGTCTGTGAGGTCTTCTGCATTACTCTGCAACCTAACTTTTAACTTAGTATATCATTAATTTATATCCAAGTCAGTACACACACACACACACACACACACATATATATGCCAAATTCATTTTTTAATAGCAACATAGTATCTATAATATGGGTGTATTACAACTTTTGCACTATTGGTAAATATTTGTTTCCAGATGGTTTGCTACTATAATAATTCTGTATTAGACATTCTTTAAAATCTGTTTTTATTGACAATATTTGTACATATTTATGGATACAGTGTATTTGTTCAATACATGTATACCATGTATAATGATCAAATCAGAGTACTTAGCATTTCCATTTTTTTAAACCTTTATCTTTTGTATGTTCTAGAAAACTTCCAACTGTTCAAGTTATTTTGAAATAATGTCATAAAGTGTTTTAGACTATAGTTACACTTACCGGGATAAAAACCACCAGAACTAATTCTTCCTCTTTATATTTTGCTACATGTCACCACCTTCCTCTCTCCTTTTCCAGTCTCTAGTAAACTATTACAGCTTCTTCTATGAGATCAATTGTTGTTCAGCTTCCATAAATGAGTGAGAACATGGTATTTGTCTTTCTGCTCATGACTTATTTCATTTGACACAATGTCCTCTGTCCCGACCCGCGGGTAGTCAACGGAGACCCTAGACGGGGAGGGTGGAATAAAGAGACAAGAGACACAAGAAATGGGGACAAGACAGGAGTCTGATCAAGTCTCATTTATTGAGCAGAAAGCTCGGGTTTATATACAGTGCGGGAGTGGGGATTGACGTCAGTGGGTAACTAGGCAACGGAGGGAGGTCCAGATATCACGCAAGGGAGGTCCAGGCATCAGGCGATAGCATGTGGCTACATCATATGATTTACAAGGAACAGAAACTTAGCTCAAAGAAAATAGAAGCTTAACTCAAGATAGAAACTGAAACTAAACTCAAGACTCTCAAGATGGCTGAAACATTACAAAATGGATGCCGACCGCAGGTCTCTCAGCGGTCTCCCACAGTCCTCCATTTCCATCTCTGGTGTCATAATGACAGGATTTCATTCTTCTGTAATGCTGGAAAATATTCATTATATGTTTATAGCACATTTTATTAATCTGTAGACAGATAATCTGGATTGCCTCTACATCTTGGCTATTGTGAATAGGGCTGCTATGAACATGGGTGTCAAATATTTAAGATTTTTTGTTCTTTTGCTTTTGGTTCTTTTGTGTATGTATCCAGAAGGAGAAAATTCTGACACATGCTACAGCATGAATGAATTTTGAGAACAGTATGTTAAATAAATAAACTAGTCACAAAAGATAAATACTGTATGAGTCTACTTACTATAAGTTATCTAGAAACATCAAATTCAGAGAAACAGAGGAGAGTGGTTGTTGTCAGGGGGTTGAGGAGGAGAAAGGAGTTGTTCAATGGGTATAGAGTTTTAGTTTTGCATGTTGAAAACAGTTCTGAAAATTGGCTGCCCAACAACATGAATATACTGACTACTAGATAACTACATTTAGGGCTAGTGGCAATTGTTTTAAAGCCACAACTAAAACTGAAAAAATGTATGAAAAAAGTAGTCCTCTTTCATCAGTGAGCTCCCATGATATGATGGGCACTGGGACTTTTTGCATATATCATTTAATCTTTATAATAACCACAAAATAACTGGTGAATCAGTGTTTGTCAGATGAAAAGGAGGCTATGCTATTTTAATAGGAAATTATATTATCCAGTATAGGATAACACTGATTTTTATCGAGGATTCTGACACCTAGTGGCTGTTGTCAATTCAACACAAAGGCCTTCAGTGTAAGCTAAGTCAACAGTCGCATTTAGTGAAGTTTTGGGTTCTTTAATAAGAACTGTTGATAAAAGCTCTATATTGATAAGAAATAGGCACGTGGAAATAATCAGAACAAGGCTTATGGTGATTCACAAGAGTAGCGATTGTATGTTTGGATACAACTCATGGAAACAAAACACTAAGTACATGAGACATTACACTCAGAGAGATTGTACTGCAGTCCCTGCTTTGATGACATGGACTTCACCAAACACTCAATTTTCCCCTTAACCTCTTTACAATATTTTCCCTATTTCCTTTGGTTGAGTCACTTCCATGCTTTTTCCCCTTTCTAAACTTTGATCTGTATGCATGTCTACTTTGTCTTGTGCCTGCAGGCTGATTACTGACAGCTGAGAAGCTGAAATCAAAGGAAAGGAACATACAGCATAGGACATCTGTGGGATGATTCTTCACATGAATTAAGTTAGCTTCAAAGGAAATTAACGTCTTTAAAGCTGATGATGTTACTTGAAAGAGGATGCTATCTTCCTAATTTAAATCACAATTGAAGATGAAAGGGCCTAGACCTGAAAATTATTTGACTAGGAATTTCACCATGTTTTTACACTGTCCTTGCCTTTTAGTGTATTCCAAAACTGGATAAAAAAACCTGGAGATTTTTCCATTTAACACAAAAGGCCAGGGGCTCCTACCATTGGCGGAATTATGAACAGAAGCAGACTGTTCTTTTCTCCCCAGGCACTTAGCAGACAGAACTGCTGAGGTGGAGCGAGTGCAAAGGATCAACCAAAGCTTGCAGGAGGACTGGGAAAGGAGTGCTACCATGAAGAAGCAGCGGGACCTGGAAGAAAAGGCTTTTGAGCGGTAAGAAATGATTCGAACCAGAAGCTCTTTGTCTGCAAAGACACCCCACTCCCACCGCCTTGTTCGGTTTTCTCTAATGTTGGGATGACTGACAGGTTTCAAGTGTCAAGTTCTAATTGATTAGCAATGGCTGCCTAGAAAATTTTATGAACAAGTCTGGGTTCAGTAAGAAATACTGCTGTAATTGTATTCCACGGGTTTAACCAGCCCTGCGATAAACTCTGCTTCTTAGTGAAGGGTGGCTTTACTTTCTATTTGTAGAGGGTGGGAATTGTCTTTGAAAAATAACTGTCTGGAAGTAGGAAGAGTAAGGTTCTGATCTGAACACTTCTAAGGCTTATTTATGTATGGAATGGTCTTTGAAGAGCAGAGCCCCCGGGTTGTCAGACTGACAACTGGAAAGTGAGATGCCCATTTGTTAGTCACTCCCACCGCCCGGACGCAGTATCTTCCTAATAACCACATGATAACTCGTGAGTCAGTGTTTGTCAGATGAGAAGGAGGCTATGCTCTTTTAGGAAAAAACGAACCAGTAGTGGATAGTGCTGATTTTTATCAGACGATTCTGCCATCTAGTGGCTGTTGCCATAAGTTAAAGGAGGCCAGGTTTATTTTGGCTGGTGTTGCAGAAGTTTCAGTCCACGTTTTGCAGGTTTAAACCTAGAAACGCTGTGGGGGAGTTTCTGGGCGGAGGAAAGCTGTCACATCATGGCAGAGAGGAAGCAGAGAATGAGGGGAGGGGCCAGAGAGGGAGACAAACTTTCGCCCAGCGACCCGCCACTTCCTTGAGCAGGCCCTACCTTCCAGCCCCACACTCAGCAGCTGAGCTCACCAGCAGCTAACAAGAACTCACACTGATGACGGCACGGCTTGTGCTCCAGTTACCTCCTACAGGCCCCTCCGCACTGTGGCATCACGGCCTCCGGTGCCCTTAGACTCCCCTGAGCTTTAAAGCAGTCTGAGTGGTTCCCCACATGGCTCTTGATCTCTTTATTTCATTTTACTTGGTCTTTTTGGGACAGGGTCTCACCATGTAGTTCAGGCTGGCTTCAAGCTTACTTTGTAGCCCAGGCTGGCCTCTAACTCCCAGTGATCCTCCTGCCTCAGCCTCTGGAGTGCTGGATTTACAGGCGTGCACCACCATGCCTGGCTTAATCTCTCTTTTAAAAAAGACTTTTTTGTAGGGTATTTCTCA
The DNA here is from genome assembly GCA_004027595.1 of Dinomys branickii. Taxonomy (NCBI): domain Eukaryota; kingdom Metazoa; phylum Chordata; class Mammalia; order Rodentia; family Dinomyidae; genus Dinomys; species Dinomys branickii. The sequence continues at coordinate 16,769 of PVLD010014902.1, forward strand.
CCTGTCTATTTTACGACTATGAAAGTATGAAGGATGATATAGAAAATAGGTTTCAAAGGAGAAGTGGGATGGTTTGGCCTAGACAACAGAGAAAACAGTGAATTGGAGCATTCAAGCCATGTTAGCAGCATTTGGGAAAATAGTTAAATAGTGTTGAGCTTACTGCCAGGGAGACTTTGCTTTAGTAAGATTGTTTGGCCAATACTGGGATAAAGGATGGATGGAAACAATCTTCAGTAGCAGCTTAACAAATCTGTGCAAGGGACATGATGGAGCAGACGTGTTACAGGGGGACTGAGGCCAACTTGTGGGCAGGGACTCAAGCCAGCAACAGGTAGTAAAAAGAAAGTGGTTGAAGTGAAAACGCAAAAGTAAGGTTCACATGTGTGTGATTAGACACTGTTTGTCCCATTACAAATGCAAGTCAGGTAGTTCTTTACTCACTTGCAAGGCTGTTTTTGAACTTTCTTTGTAGCCCAGGCTGTCCTTGTACTGATAGCAATCCTGCCTCAGCCTCCTGAGTGCTGGGATTATAGGCATGTGCTGCCACACCCTGCAAGGATACTCTTGATGCTACTTAAAAAAAAAAAAAAAACCCACCAGAATTCTACCCTTGTAGAAATTGTTATGGGTACAGGAAAGCATGCCAGGGATGGCTTGCATATCCAATTGTCAAAGTGGAAAAATGTTCACTGCTGTCTCTTTATCTCTGCTTCCAGGCACTTTGGTCCACCTCTTTGTCTCCACTTTTTCCCCTTCTCTAGATTCTCTAGAGGCTCTGTTCTCCTGGGCCTTTTCGTTGCAGGTCTGCTCTTACCGCTCTGCACTGTTACCTATTGACTTGAGGCTTAATGGCCTGGTCGCTCTCTGTGCTCATCTCTGGGAGCCTGAGAAGTAGAGATGCACTTACATGGAAAAACAAGAAATGCAGCGGCTTTGCTGGCTCCACGGCTTTAGGCATCTGTGTTCTCCGTGTAGGGCTGGAGAGAAGGGTAGACTCAGAAGGTTGTGAAGGCGCCAAGCCAGGGTTTTTGATTTAGTGGACAGGAGACAGTGGAGGTTTGAAGCAAGGGATGCCAGGATCTGGAGTGGGCTGCAGGTCGAAGAGCAGCAGGGAGAGAGAGATGCAGGTGGGTTACAAGCTTCTCAGAGGAGCCTGGTGTCACTTTCTTCTTGTACCCCGCAGCCCCAGGGCCGGGACGCACCAGATGACTGCCGCTTGTGCTCTCCTCCTCTCAGGGCCGCTGACAAGCTGTTCCTCCTGGACCAGGGTGAGAAGTACCCACGCTGCAAGCAGTGCCAGAGGCGCATCTCCAACACGGGCGAGAGCAACCTGTGGCCCACGAACAAGTTCTTGCATGGCTCCCGGTTGCTTGTGTAAAACATGAAATTTGGTCCTACAGTTTATGGAGAACTTTAAAAAAAACTTTTACATATTTGGAGTGATTATGAAACTGCATGTTTGTACCTTGGAGGAAGAAACATTATTCAGGTTTGGTGCTTTCAGTAGGTTGCTTTAACAAACTGTTACTGGATTAATCTCTGCAGATTTCTGTTCCCATCTTCCCCTTACCCTTATTTATTCCTCTTACTGGCCTTTGATGACAGTGAAGGCATGTGAGTAGTTCTGAGGGCTAGAACGTATTGCCACAGGGGCCAGGAATGGGATCCAGCTTCTTGCTGACTGCTGCGGACCCAGTCCTGACACTTCCTCTGGGACTTCATCCTTTTCCATTGATAATGGGTAATACCATAATAAATATTTTCTGAGTGTCTAACTGTGCATGCTAATTCAAAATGGTCAGTGCTCCCTGGCTATCTCGTTCAGTAATCTGCGTGTGTGTGCATACGCATCATAGAAATATGTCAGGCTATTTATCTCAGGGGCTTACAGCAATACTGCTAGGGTTTCCTGATAGATGACACCACCGGGACCTTGTCACTGCCTGAAGGATATCACCGCTCAGTGGCCTCCTGGGCAGACAGTGTGTTGTCCATTTCTACATCCTGATCACACACTGAACATGGGAGTAAGTCTGTATCGTCTGGTTCACTCCACAGCTAACCCTCCTGTGCATTCAAATGTAGCTCATTACCGTTTGCCCCAACACACTCACCAGGGGTGCTCACAGCTGTAGCTTTTGCTCTGGGGTGGATAACTGGAGGATTCCAGTTCTAGTCTTACCCTCAAAGTTTTCCACAAAATATTTATTATTATTTTCACATTGCTCTAGTATATTGGTAGTCTATGGAAATAAGATACATCATTCTATTTTTTAATAGTGGTATTTCCATTTACAAAATACAGTATTTAAATGACTGCTGGAAGTGAGCTGCACTTTTGTCTTCTAAATAGGAAATGTGGAGTTATATGTACCACTGCAGAGGATTTCCCATCCGGTTAAAGAACTGGGTTAAGGTATGCTCAACCAAAGACCACCTTCTGCATCCCCAGAGCATTTCTGAAGCTCTAACATATAATAAATTACTACTATAATGTTGTCTTAATATTACTTAAAATGCAGACTTTGTTAAAGAAAAAGACTTTAAGCAATTTTGGTATTTTCAAGTCAATAGATTTCATGTCATACACATTTTTTACCAGAGCAACTAAATTTGTAATTTATTATCATTGGTTGTAGTACTGGCACTGTGTGCAGAGCACTGAGCTAGTTTTTGGTGACTTGGAGATTAAGATCTCCTCCCTATCTGCCTTTAAAGCACCATCTAGAGCAGAAGTGAGATGTGACCAGCAACTCTTTAGCGTAGTGGCACGGTGCATTTTTTGTTATAGATGAACATGGTGGAGCTCTTGCTGTTTCCCAAAGAAGGACAATTTTATTGGGCTGGTTAAAGAACTAGCTTGGGGGCTGGGGATATAGCTCAGTGGAATAAGTGCCTGCCTAGCAAGCGCAGGGTCCTGAGTTCGATCCCCAGTACCGCCAAAAAAAAAAAAAGACAAAAAAAAAAAAGAACTCACTCTTGCTTCACTATTCTTTACACCTATACAAGTATGTCCGCTCACTGGCATTGGTTTCTGCTCTTTATTATTCCCCGCTGCTTGCTTGGGTTTAATATGACCTTTTCCTAGTTTAAGGAGGAAACTAGATCATTGATTTGAAACTTTTTCTAATATAAGCATTCAATGCTACAAATTTCTTTCCCTCTATGCACTGTTTTATTTGCCTCCCACAGATTTTGATATGCTGCATTTTAACTCTCCTTAGTTTCAAATATTTTCTAATTTTTGGACTTTTGATTTCCTCTTTGCTACATGGTTTATTTAGAGAGCATTGTTCATTTCCAAATTTTTGGAGATTTTGCAGATATTACTCAAATTTTATAGATACTCAAATTGTTAGACATTTTATTATTTCTAGCCTAATTATATTATCTGAGGATGTACTCTGTATGATTTTATTTAAATTTAAATGCACAGAATACCTTGCTGAAGATTCCATGTGTACTTGAGAATATGTATTCTATCGAATGATGTATTATATATTAGTTAATTAAATGAAGTTGATTGCTTAGGTCTTCTATGTCTATGCTAACTTCAGTATGTCCTTGTTCTATCAGTTACTAAGGAGGAGTGCTGCAGTCTTCAAATGTAACTGGTCTTGACTCTTTTTTAAATACAAATTTTGATTAATGTGTACTCTTTTGCTTGATGCATACATATTTAGGATTATTATATCCTACTTTTCACAGTCTGTAAATTTGTGTCATTTACCAAATTTTAGAATTATTCTAGTATTTGTTCCAATATCTTTCTCCTCTTTAGTGATTCCAATGAAATGCAACATCTCTGATGTAGTTCAAAGGTTTTCCTAGTCACTATCTTCACTTTTCTCTCTTTCCAAATGGGGTAATTTCTTTTAATGTATGTTCAGCTCTTTTCTACCTCCCTCCCCTTTCTGAATCCCTATTCTATTTTCAGGTTGATATTTTTTAGTTTCTGTGTTTCTGTGACTTTACCTAACAGAAGGCACTTCAATTTCACCTCTCTTGGTGCAAATGTCAGGTTTGCATTCCTTACGGCTGAATACTGTTTTGTGTATGTGTGCATCTTCTACATGTTTGTGTTAGCTTTCTGTCACTGTAACAAAGCACTTGCAATAAACAACTTACGAGGAGGAAGTTCTTTTGGCTCATGGTCTCAGAGGTTTCAGCCCATGGTTGCTTGGCCCCAATGCTTTTGGGCCTGGAGTGCGGCAGTGCATCATGGTGGGAAGTGAGTGACAAAGTACAGAAGTTCATTTCATGGCTGCGAAGAAGCAAAGGAGAAAGGAAGGGGCAAATGCCACTTCCTTTCTAGGTACTTGGAAGGGGCACCATTATTTCTCCTCCTGTCCCTCTGACTAGAAGTTAATCACAATGGCTATACCACACTGCAAGGGGAGCTTGGGAAGTGAAATTTCTTGCTCAGTGGACATGTATGAAGTGAAATACTTAGGGAATACCAGTATTAAACTTAGGAAACAAAATAGATCTTAGACAACTGTTGTTCTTCTATGACCTGAAATTTGGTGTTAAGGGAGCTAACAAAGGGGGCAAAAATTTTTTAAGAATGCAAACCTGCAGGAAAAGTTTCCAAAGACAACCACAAAACAGGACCAGGAATCCAGAGAAGGTAGCACTAGCTAATTACCTATCACACAGACCTTTTAAATAGTGACAAACTTTTATATTGAAATAATTTCAAACCAGCAGAGAAGATTCAAGAATAGTAAAAATAACCACCCTTAGCCTCCATGAACTATATGAGAGCAGATGTCTGATATAGATTATAAAGCCACAAAAAACAACATCAAAAGGAGAAAGTGAACACTGATTTATTACTATCAAACAACCCAAACCCTCCATTCAGATTTTACTGTTTCCTGAAATGTCTTTTTAAGCAAAAATATCATGTATTACATTTTGTAGATATAATTCCTTTATCTCCTTCCACTGGTACCATTCCTTAGACTATCCTTAAATTTATGAATGACATTCTTAAAGATTACAATCTTTCAATTAAGGTTTGTCTGATTTTTCCTCATGCTTAAAATTCAGTACTTTACTTTTTGGTAGGGATATCACACATGAGATATTCCCGCTGATGTGGTCCATTCTCTCAGGTGGTGCAGTTTCCCCCATTACTAGGGTTAGCTTTTGATGGAGGGACCAAACACCTACCACACACAACCTAAAGGTCAGAAGTTTACTTTGGCTCATGCTTTTAGAGGCTTTAACCTATTGCTGGTGAGCTCCAAGGCAGAAACATTACGGTGGAACGATGTGGTTGAGGAAAGCTGCTTACCTCATGGCAGGCAGGAAGCAGAAGGCAAGGAAGAGCCGGAGGGAAAGGAAGATGCCGCAGTAAGGATGTACCTTTCCAGGTTATGCTGTCAGTGACCCATGTCCTTCTAACCAAGATTCACCGCCTAACAGCACATTCAGTTATGAACTCATCAATGGGGAGACACACTGCTGAGGCCAGTTTTCCCACAAGGTAATGCATTTCACAAAGCCCTACCTCTGAACACATGAGCCTTTTGAGGGGCATTTTTGATCCAAGCCATAAAAATTGGTCATCTTTGAGTAAAATGCCATCTGCCAAATTTCTCTACTGTAAATTAACAATTTGCTTGGTAATTATTAGTTTTTTTGTGGTAGGTACTTATCCCATTTCACACAGACTTTCACCCACTTGTTTTGGCATCTATTGATGTTTCTTTGCTAAATGAGTAATTGTAATAACTGCTAAATACAGATTTTTCTAATCGCACCACTCCTGCTATATTTATTGCCCATAAGGCAAAGCATTGTTTCTTCCATTTACTTATATCAGTACATATTCATGGATTTGCTTTATTCATTGTATTATAACCCATTCCTATCATTTTTACATAGAAAAGGGGCCAGTGGGAGCCCTTCCAACCAGTTTGTTTTCTCTTGTAGATTACCAGAGTAGCAGCAATGGTGTTTAGAGATTCATTGTACACTATTCACCTAGTTTCCCCCATTAACATCTTACATTATTATGACCAATTTGTCACAAGTAAGGAACCAACACTAGTACTTTCCTATTAACTAAATTTCATACTTTATTCAGATTTCACCACTTTGTCCTTAATGTCCTTTTCCTGTCCAAAGATACCCTCTAGAATGCCATATTATATTTCACTCTGTTTCCATAGCCTCCCTGATCTTTATTCTATGCCCCTTTGTTGTGTCATAAGACATTCCAGGTTCCGGCTCTGGAATCAGCCATTGCACTAAAGAGCCTTGTCTCCTTTTTATGGCAAATTGTATTAAAGAACCACGATCTTGGCACTTACTGTGTTTACTCCTATGCGATTATCATTGCTTCAGGTCCTCTTTGTTCCTTGTAGATGAAGCTAGGGAATTTATACACATGCACACACACAATCTGTATTTCTATTAATCGATAATGAAAATGAAGAGCTCACACTGATACCATCAATTCCAGTCCAAGATTCTACTACTGTACTTTTCATATTTGTAACTTCTGCCTCTGATCATAAGAAACTTAATTCTCATTATCTCTAATGTATTAGTAGAACTCACATAATCTCTGATCATTACTGCTGTCCTTCCATACATATACCCTTTCCATTCTGCTTGGGCTCTAATAGCTTGCACCTGGGTGCTACCACCACCCAATTGCTGAATAAATGCCTCCTCATTCTCCAGGATTCTGGTATTCTGTGCTACTGTCTTCACATCCTGTCAGCCCAACTTTCTACTTTGCTCAGCCCCATCAGGGTAAATTATTAAAGAAGAAAAGAAACAAGAGAGAGGAGATAATGAAATGTAAGGAAAAATGAGGGAAGAAGGGAGGCATAGGATTTTATTGTTATGAAGAATGCATAGTCTAAACATTTGGGAATCAAAGTCTAAACATTTTGGAAAATTCTAACAGCCATTAGAAAATGTGCATCGGTTTTAAAAATTAGGAAAACAGACATACTAGTATCTAACTCATAGGGATGTCATATTAAATTTACATAAAGTTATTTCAATTTATAAGTGTTTTGAACATATTTCATGCTAATGAAACGTTAAGTCACAATTATAAACTTCAAAAACAGAAGGGGAAAAGTATGGAGTTTGGGGAGGAAAAAAACCAGTTTGTCATTGGATTAAAAAAAAAAGCCAAACAATATAATGTTCCTAAGAGCGTTAAATCATGAAGCAGAAAGACACAAAGGTCGAGAACCTTCTATTACTTCACTTTTCCGGGTTTGGCCCACCCATCTTTCCAACCTGGTCCAGCCGGCTCCTCAGATGCCCGCCCCTACCCCCGGCCCTTCTTCCGGGAGAGAGGCGAGAAAACTGTACCCAACGCTTCTCAGTCAGGCACAAGTTCGCACACGCAGACAGTGATGACGTCTGCAGGTCAAGGGGCGGGCCTCCTGCCTTCCGCTCGCTCATTGGCTCTATGTTTCCCGGAGCGCCATTGGTGAGTAGTTGCTTATGAAACGGGGATGTAAAAGGGAGGGCTTGTGACGCAAGGCGCCTAGGGAAGCGCGTATTAGTTGCCTTCCCGTGCCTTCTCTGAGCTGCTCCGAGGAGGTAGATTTTGATGTCCTGCAGTCGCCGCATTGTTGCCGCCGCCTCTCTGCGACACCCACTACCGCTCCTGAGCCTGCAGCCGCCTGCCAGTGTCGCAGCTACGGGACAGGCTGTATGATTAGGCCACGGTCTTTCATGAGTAAATTCATTCCTCTCTGTGGTATTGTTGGTCATACATTTAAGGAGTTTCTGAAGGATCTTGGAGATTACTGCCAGGCACAGCACGGCCTTGATGAGGATAAGTGTACTGTGGAAAGTCATTACTACTATAGCGAGAAGTCCCTACTAAAGCAAGAAACTTGGACGCGGAAGTGAAGTTATCAGAGCCATTTTGTGAGAATTGTGACTGGATGCGGTAAACCTCCGAGCACGTCCTTTTCAGTGACTCACTATGAATAAATAGCTGCTATCGTTTGTTAGGAGGTTCCTTTCGTTCCTACCACATCATATTTGAAGCTCTGAGACTCACTTGGAGTACACTGCTGTGGACTTCAATTTCATGACATTTCTGTGTTCTAGAGTTTTTCAGCTTTTTCTCATAAACTAGATTAATATGGCTCCAACGAATTGCCTAGCTCCTGTGGAAGTCACATACAGGAACATGAGGTTTCTAATTACATACAACCCAACCAGTGCAACCTTAAACAAATTTATTGAGGAACTTAAGAAATACGGAGTTACCACAATAGTAAGAGTGTGTGAAGCAACGTATGACCCTGCTCTTGTGGAGGAAGAAGGCATTCAGGTTCTGGATTGGCCTTTTGGTGATGGTTCATCACCATCCAAACAGATTGTTGATGAGTGGTTGAATCTTGTAAACATTAAATTTCGTGAAGAACCTGGTTGTTGTATTGCTGTTCACTGTTGCAGGTCTTGGGAGAACTCCAGTGCTTGTTGCCCTAGCCTTAATTGAAAGTGGCATGAAAAATGAAGATGCAGTGCAGTTTATAAGACAAAAGTGGCGCGGAGCTTTTAACAGCAAGCAACTTTTGTACTTAGAAAAATATTGTTCTAAAATGCGGCTGTGCTTCAAAGAGTCCAGTGGTCACAGAAACAACTGTTGTGTTCAATAAAACTTGACTGTATGATGCTGTATGGCCTTGGAAGTGGAAATCAAGATGACCTAATTTATTGTACACGTTAACCAACCTACTGGCTTAGTCAGTAAGTCCAGTGAAGCTTCCTTAGGAATATTGGAAAACCACATATTTTGCTTACCACTGTTCCATGCCAGAAACAATATGTATGAGATTAGTGCCAGGATACCCAGCATAAAAGTTGTATATTTTTAGTACAACTAGTAATAGTTGTATAGAATTAAAATTCCAAGAACTATAAAGAGCAGTCTACACATCTTAAACACTTAAGGATGTGGTTTATTCCTTAAATGATTTCAAACCCTGTAAGTACAGCCGATAGAGTCATTTTCCTGCCCCTTTATCCTTGCACCCAGCATTTACTTTGATATACATCAGCTTTGCATAGATTTTGTTGGATTCTTACCAAGTGTCATGATTATTTAATGTCTCCCTATAAATCTCATACTGTTAGGAAAAAAAATCTCCATTTTGAAAGAGCAAGTTCTAGTTAAAAGTTCACAGAAAATCCACATTGCCCAGAGCACATGTGTGTAATGTTTTTAGCTTTAAAAAAATCTTTGCACTGTTTACATTTTAGGGGCCATTTTAAAGAGGTAATCCTAAAGACTGAATGAGAGGAAAGGATAAAATATTTCTAGTAAAATGTTGCCTTTGTCTTGTGGAGGATGCGTCTCATTTTTTAATTTATTTTTATTTTAAAAGTAAAAGAACAGGGGCTGGGGATATAGCTCAGTGGAATAAGCGCTTGCCTAGCAAGCGCAGGGTCCTGAGTTCGATCCCCAGTACCGCAAAAAAAAAAAAAAAAAAAAAAAAAAAAAAAAAAAAAAAAAAAAAAAAAAAAAAAAAAAAAAAAAAAAAAAAAAAAAAAAAGTAAAAGAACAAAAGCACTAACAAACATACACAGTAGCACAAGAACCGTACAAAAAACGAGCTACAGATAAGGTGGCTGGGGATCAACAATGGTTGTTGTATTACACTTTGGTAGTTTCAAAGTGTGTACTCAAGGCAATACAAATAGACATACAAGATTGATCAAACAACTAATCATTGATTGTTGCCCACATCAAAATGACGAGACAATAGTGCAACCATATCAGCCATCCTGCACATACATACTTACCTACACAGCTATCCCCCTCTTCCTCCTCTCCTTCCCTTCATCCCGATTGCTCTCTACCCTTGAGCAGTCTCCATATCTCCCAATCTATATTCTCACCTCCAGGTTCCTACACTAATGATACTATACACTGTTTGCACATGCACATCTGGTTTACCTCACTTATGAGTATGGTCTTTAATTGTGACCATTTGCCTATAAAAGCCCCTAGATTGTCTTTCTTTACAGCTGAATAATATTCCATTGTGTAAAAATGCCACAGTTTTTTAATCCAGTCCTCTGTGGATGGACATTTGGCTTGTTTCCATGATTTAGCTATTACAAATTGTGCTGCTATAAACATGGGTGCACATATATCATGGTGATAGGCTGTTTTCAGATCTTCTGAGAAAGTACCCAGAAGGGAGATAGCTGTGTTGAGTGGGACCTCTAGACCTAGTTTGCTGAGGAATCTCCAAACTGATCTCCACAGTGGTTTCACCAGTCTGCATTCCCACCAGCAGTGCAGCAGAGTTGCTATTTCTCCACAGCCTCACCAGCATTTGTTATTGGATGGTTTCTTGATGCTGGCCAATCTTACTGGAGTGAGATGAAATCTCAATGTTGTTTTTATTTGTATTTCTCAAATGATTAAAGATGTAGAACATTTTCTCTTATATTTACTTGCCATTTGTATTTATCTGAGAAGTGTGTATTCATCTCAGATGCCTATTTCTGGATTGGAACTTTGAATTTGGACAGGTTCATGTTTTTAATTCTTTGTATGTTCTAGGTAGAAGGCCTTTGTCCAAGGGACAGCCAGTTAGGATTTTTTCCCAATCTGTGGGTTTTCTTTTTACTCTGCTGGTGATTTCTTTAGATGTGCAAAAGCTTTTCAGTAAGATGAGGTCCCAGTTATTGATTCTTTAAAGTGTTTCCCTTGAAGTTTTATTTTTGTTCATGAACTCTCTGCCTACTCCTATGTCTTCAAGGTTTTTTCCTACTTTCTCTTCCAATAGGATTAGTGTTTCTGTTTTAATATTGAGATCTGTGATCCATTTTGACTTGAGTTTGATACATGGTGATAGACTTGGGTCTATTTTCAGTCTTCGACAAGTGGCAAGCCAATTTTTCCAGCACCATTTATTGAAGAGGCTATCTTTCTTCCAGTGAAGTTTGGCTCCTTTGTCAAATATTAGGTGGCTGAGTGTGTTTGTGGTTGTGGCTATATCTTCCAGTCTGTTCCGCTGATCCTCAGGTCTGTTTTTGAGCCAGTACCAGGTTGATTTTATTACAGTAGCTTTGTAGTATAATTTCAGGTCAGGGACTGTGATTCCACCTGACTTGACCTTGTGTCCCAGAACTGCTTTTGCTATTCTGGGTCTCTTCTGGTTCCAGATGAACTTAAGGCATGTTTTCTCTAGATCTATGAGGTATGTTGATGGTAGTTTAATGGGAATTGCATTGAATCTGTACAACAATTTTGGTAGTATGGCCACTTTCACAATGTTGGTTCTTCCTAACCATGAGCAGGGAATGTTTTTCCATTTGTTGAAAGCCTCTTCGATCTCTTTTTTCAGAGTACTGTAGTTTTCATTAAATAGATCTTTTACCTCTTTTGTTAGATTGATTCCTAAATGTTTCATTTTCTTGGATGCTATTGTAAAAGGTGGTTTCCTTAATTTCTCTCTCAGTCAGTTTGTTGTATGTGTATAGGAATGCTATTGATTTTTGGGTGTTGACTTTGTATCCAGCTACTTTGCTGAATTTGTCAATTAATTGAAGGAGTCTTCTTGTGGAGTTTTTGGGATCTTCTATGTAAAGTATCATGTCATCTGCAAATAGTGATAGTTTTACTTCTTCCTTTCCTATCCATATTCCTATTATTTCTCTCTCTTGTTTAATTGTTCTGGCGAATGCTTCTAGAACTATGTTGAATAGTAGTGGTGACAGTGGACATCCTTGTCTTGTTCCTGTCTTTAAAGTGAAAGCTTTCAGTTTTTCTGTGGGATGCAATGAAAGCAGTTCTAAGAGGGAAATTTATAGCAATGAACTCACACATAAAGAAAACAGAAAGAGAACAAATAAAGAGCCTAATGTTGCACCTCAAACTTTTAGAAAAAGAAGAAGTGAAGCCCAAAGCCCAAAGAAGGAAGGAGATTATAAAGCTTAGGGCAGAAATTAATGCAATTGAGACGAAGAAAACTCTACAAAAAATAAGTGAATCAAAGAGTTGGTTTTTTGAAAGAGTGAATAAAATTGATAAACCTCTGGCCAATCTTATCAAAAAAAGAAAGGAAAGAACTCAAATTCATGCAATAAGGAGTGAAAAGGATGAAATCACTACAGATCCTACAGAAATTCAAAAGATCATTAATACCTACTTTGAAAATCTTTACTCCAATAGGATAGAAAACCCAGAAGAAATTGACAGATTCCTAGAAATGTACGAATTACCAAAGTGGAGCCAGGAAGATATAAAAACCCTGAACAACCCAGTATCAGTTAGTGAGATTGAAAATGTCATTAAAAACTTACTGACAAAGAAAAGCCCAGGCCCTGATGGATTCACAGCAGAATTTTATAAAACATTCAGTGAAGATTTAATGCCAACACTCCTCAAACTCTTCAATGAAATTGAAAAGGAAGCAATTCTCCCTAACTCATTTCTGGAGGCAAGTATCATACTAATACCAAAACCAGAGAAGGACCCAACCAAGAAAGAGAACTATAGGCCAATCTCTCTAATGAACATAGATGCAAAGATACTCAATAAAATACTAGCAAATAGAATTCAGCAAATCATAAGGAAAATTATACACCATGACCAGGTTGGATTTATTCCAGGAATGCAGGGATGGTTCAATATTCAGAAATCAAATAATGTAATATACCATATCAATAGAGCCAAAGACAAAAACCACATGATCATCTCAATAGATGCAGAAAAAACTTTCGATAAAGTCCAACATGCATTCATGTTAAAAACCCTAGAAAAAATAGGAATAGATGGCCTCTACCTCAATTTAATCAAAGCCATCTATGACAAACCAACAGCCAACATCATACTAGATGTGTCTCATTTAGAGGTGATTTGTAGGTAAAACAATAGTTACACAATTTTTGAAAATCTTATAATTCTCCATACATACTGGAAGTTGCTTAACTATTGTTTTAATGTATATTTTCCTTTGTCTTTTCAACCAAAAAAAAAAAAGGAGTGGATTTCTACTAATGAATTAATTAGATTTTTGTTTGTTTGTTTTTTATTTTTTGAGATTGTCTTGCTATACAGTTCAGGCCAGCCTTGATCTCACTTTGTAGCCCAGGCTGGTCTCGAACTTGCAAAGATCCTCCTGCCTCAGCCTCCCGAGTGCTGGAATTACAGGTGTGCACCACCATGCCTGGCTTAGACTTAATAGCACATGCTTTTAAAAACTATAGTATTAGGATACTTGATAATTAGTTTTATTAAGAAATTGATAAAGTGGTATTATGTTTTAATGTTAATATAACTATATCTTCCAACTGTCTGGTAATAAATAGTTGGAGTTCTGTAGAAGAAATAATGTGTCAGTGTTTGCCTTCACCAGATTTGTGAATAAATAATAAATTGAAAGAGAAACAATTCTAAGATGGTATGGCTATGTTAACATCAGTAAAAGGTAAAAGAAAATTCAAAAGTAGAAGTAGGTGTAAAATAGAAGGGAATATAAGAAAATAAAAAATAAAAGTAGAAGCAAAGATAAAGAAAATTACTGCTTAATGTCTCAAAAGTTTGAATTTACCAGAAGCAGTTCTCAACATATGCACTTAATAACACTGGTCCAAAATATATAAAGCAACTATGGATAAAACTAGAAGGAAAATTGAAAAGATTACCATACCTGTGGGAAATTTTACCATCTCTCATTCTGAAACCAATCAAGTAGACAAAAATCAGTAAAATAAGCAAAATAAATAGCTTGATCACATTAACATATAAGGGACAATGTATCCACCCATGTGAAAATACATATTCTTTTTTGATCATACATTAGAGCAAATGAATTTCTGCAAATTTTAAGATACTTGAATACTTCAAAACAACTTCTGTGATTATAATTCATTCAAGTTAGGAAAAAAGTTAATATAAATTCATCTGGAATCTTGAAAGTCTTTGTCTAGGGACTTCTACTTCTGGGTAGGAGGTAATAGATCGTGACAGCTCAAGACACTACCTGCGGTACCAGAGAAATGTGAAAAGGTTTTCAAAATTCGTGTTTAGGGATATATGAGTGCTATGAAAGCGACAAGCACTGGATGGATAGGCGTTCCACAGGGGGAAGTACTTTCTTGAAGTGAGCCATTTTCTTTTCTGGGGGTATTTACTGATTCTAGACCTGTACTAAAAAAGATCAAATTTAGTCTATAAAAAGGATTTCTCCTAAGGTTGAGAAACCCAGCAAGGCTTTTGGTGATCATCTGGGATTGATGCAATGGATTGAAAAATTAAAAAGCTTGGCTAGTTTTTTCCATCTGTTTCAAGTTAGGTTCCCCATAAAACAGATGCTGAATATGAGATTTGCACTCAGAGATTTATTGAGGAGTCTTCTCAGGGAACACCATCTGTGGAAGGACCACACAAGCAGGATGGGCGGAAGATGTTGAGGTTTATACATAGAGTCACAGTAGTAGCTTCAGCCACTCAGAGGAGTCTTGTTTTTTTTTTTGGCGGTGCTGGGGATTGAACTCAGGACCCTGCTCTTGCTAGGCAGGTGCTTATTCTACTGAGTTATATCCCCAGCCCTCAGAGGAGTCTTGAAGATGGGGTGACTACTTGGAGATGTTTGCAATGTAGGCAATAAGGCTGGGATTTGGATCTTGAATCAATCACTGATCCCCATTGGATGCCGACTATGGCTGGGTCTGATGTCATAAACTTGAGTGAAGTATCTTCCTTTAGTGAAGGGTGATTCTCAGAGAGGGATGTAGCTGTAAATCCTCTGCTGATACTGGCAGATAAGTGAACTGAGTGTTTCAGATCTGAGGAAAAATCTGAGTGGTATAAGTCCAGCATTTTGCTTGCTGAACTCTGGAACTCTGCATGAGAGCCTGAGGAGTTACAATGGGGACTAAGAAGGCAGCGGGAAATCTTCCTTAATCTTATCTTAATAGCCTTGATGAAAAATCAATTTATTATACATATAAGGACTTACTTGTGAGCTCTCAGTTATGTTTTACTTGTTTGTGACACAATCCAGATTATTATTATTATTATTATTACTATTTTGGTGCTGGGAAATGAACTCAGGACCTTGCACTTGCCAGGTAAGTGCTTTAGGCCACTGAGCTATATCCCCAGCCCACAGTCTTGATTATTATAACACATGTAGTAAGTTTTTGAGATTGAATAGTACAATTGGGTCTTCACTGTTAAAAAGGGATATTCTTACTTACATTTCTATATAAATTTTAAGATCAGTCTGTGGACAAAATCAAATAAAAACAAAATAAAACAAAACCCCTTCAGAGGTGTGGTGCATCATGAAGAACAAGTGTGGATGGTTCCCTGGTGTTCAGACTCCAGTTTCACTCTTCAAACCTTCCTCTGAATAGTTCACCAATCTCTGTGAGTCCAAGTCTCACAGAGGAGAGATGTTTTATCAGGATATTCTTGGCCGAGCACCAGACCAAAGAATAAGATGTTAGAAGAAAAAAATCTGAGGAGGTGAGTGATGCCTCTGATAACTACTCTTCTAGAAGCCTGATAGGCCACCTCATGTGTCACGGAGAGGTGATCAAATATGGCCTACTCTCTTGTGGGTTGTGGGAATTCTGACCCTGTGGTGGCAGTAGCAGTAGATCCCTAAGGATGATTAATACAAAGAAATTAGGCATCTGCAGCTACCATCCCAATAGGACTTAGCTCTTTCCTTGTCCCCATGGCCTGTGAAATGGGCTTTGTTGGACATGAGAGAAACAAACGCTGAACTTGGTCTAGGAAACACCTAGGACAAACTCACAACATCTGCAAGACAGCGGCTCTGGGTTGCTCAGTTACTTTAGGGTGTGCAGGATGGCAGAGAATGTGCTCTAGAGTGAGGACAATAAAACCAGTCTTCCTTCGAACTCCCTATGGTTCTCTCCCTCGCTGCTTCTCCTCCTCTTTACTCTTTGGCGTGCTGGACCCCCTTATTCACATTTCTCTGATTTTCCTTGTAGTAATAAACAAGAATGTTTACTACTCTACAGTCCACAGGGCAATAACCATTCCTGGCCAGTGAGCTGCCTCCCGCCATCTCAGCCCTCACACCCTGCTGAGTCTTAAGGGAGTGCTTTCCTCTGACAGGGACTGCATTCGCTTATGGGTGGGCCACATTTTCTGGCTAGTGGCTGTGCCCGCATTCCTTGTCTGTCCATGACTTCCATCTGTCTTTCACTCTTGGCACCTAGTGCATAGACTACTCCCCAGCAGCCTTCTCTATGTCCTGATAGAAACGATCGCCTCCTCTCTGAGCAACCTTGACCTTTCTCTGCACATTTCTACCCTCTTACCATGTTCTTTATTTTGTGGCAAAATAATTGTGTCCAATCTTGGTAGGAATCCAGGCAGGATTCTGTATTTTCCACAAGGCCAAGATAATAGTTGGCAATCAGCGGACGAAGAAATGTTTGGGAAGGAATTCACAAAAGAATTATAGGAAAATGAACTTCCAGGAATTTTAGGGATAAGGATCTCATTCACTGTATACCTCAGCATTTCCCCCACACACAGTGCTCATGGAAAGAAAACACAGTGACAAGGGTGGCCGTTTTGGAATCCATTTATATTGTAAGTAGTACTCTGCGCTTCACTCAGCCCCACACCAACCCCTGAGACTGCATCAGACTGTCTGAACATTCATGGCTTCCTTGGGCCAACTGTAGCTGTCCAGTGTAAAGGAGTCATAGTCTGGAGTGTAGACCAAGGATCTTACAAAAGCCTCCTTGTCCTCGGGCTCTGGGTAGTAGGAGGCCAGGTTGTGTTTGTACGCATAGTCGAGGACCTAGGAAAAAACATGTTTGACTGAGGAAGTGGATCTAAGGGAAAACTTACCTGAAGGCCCTTGTACAGAGTCTGGGACAGAGGAAGAACAAGGCATATCCCTTTCATGAGTTGTGGCCCATGAAAGCATGGAGAGGAGGGATTTTAAGCTTTCTGTCAGGGTAGGCTGTTTTGACATAGTGGGATAAATATTGGATCAGGCTCAAGGGGCTCAGCCTAAATTCTGCCTACTTCCAGTTGCTTGTGGGTACCACACCAGGACAACATGCTTGCTCAGCCTCAGTTTCCTCATCTGTAAAGTGAGTGTAATAATACCTTTCTCTGGAGTGGTGTGAGAATAAAATCAGGTAACAGGTAAAAATGTGCAATATCTAATTTTGTCAGCCATGCCTATAATCCCAGCAGCATGAGGGAGGCTGAGGCAGGAGGATTGCTATGAGTTTGAGGCAGCCTGGGCTGCACAGCAAGACCCTGTCACCAACCAACCAACTAACCAACCAGTCTAATTTTGTTTCCCTTCCTGGGTATAGGTTGAGTTAGATGAGTATTGTGGGAACTGTTCTCTGGGCTTTAGATTTGACTTTGAAGAACTTAAATATAAGTATTGCAAAAGAAGGAAAGACAGGGTGGAGCTGGCCTTTGAGCTGGACTGCTGTTTAGGGCTGATTCGGAATCACGCCCTGGACCACTTGTGGGGAGCGTGTGCTGTTGTGCACTATTGTGCAATGCATTTATGAAAGTATTTAAAAAAGATAACAAGGAAAAACATGCACAAGGATATAAATAATAGCATCATAAGCCTTAGGCACCCATTGTTCAACGTCAGCAGTTATAATTTGGGGGGAGCACCGCTCAGATTCTTTGAAAGCCCGTCATCTTTGCATTGTCTCATGGAGTGTTCCATGAGCCCAATTATCTTGAGGTCCAGCCATTCGGACAGAAACGGGGAGAATGATCATCTACTCTGGCCAAGCAGGCATTGGGTACAGAGCTTTTTACTGTTCTTTTAAATTTTTTTCCCCAGAACTCTGGGAGACTGGGACTACCGGCCCATTTGGAAAAGGAGGAAACAGGCTCAGGAAAATAATTAGTACAAGGTTTCTCCACTACTCATAGGCAGACCTGGGCCCTTAAACCCCGGGCCATTTGCATGATGCAATGCAAGCTGATGTTTCCTATTAATGGACAATTATGATTCATTAAAAATCCCTTCCATATTCTAGTCTATGACACTATAGACTTTGGTGACCTTTCTGCTTTATGTTTAGGAGTAGTTCAGGGGCTTTCTTAGAACTGGCTGGGGCTTGGGGGGCTTAGGCTGTAGGCTGGAGTTTGCACTCAACCTCTATCATTCCCTTAGCCCTCAAAAGATAGAGGTAAATAATTGTGCCTCACTACCCAGCTGTAGGGGTAGGGTGCCCCTTACTTTGATGGCGATTCTCAGAGACACATCTTGGATGGTGCTGAGAGGTGGGTACAGTCTCCCCTGGGACAGATGCAGCTCAGAGACCTCCTGGGCAATTTTCTAGAGAAAGGGAGAGAACCAAGAAGAATAAACTAAGTTTCTGATGTTCCAGAACAAAGCCAACCCACTACCCCAGAGACTCATCCAGCCCTGCACAGGTGGTCAAATGCTATAGCTCCTAATGTTGACTCTCACCGCATAGCACCAAGGTATCCTAAGGTTAAACTTGGACACTCTCTCCTATGCTGTGAGACTGGCTGAGCCTTAAAACAACATGTTCTCTAAATTGTAAAGAAGAATCACTAAGACCAAGATGAATAAAATTTTTGCTTGCAAAGCAGAGTATGGGATGTCTTCTTAGTGCGTCCAGCCTATTTCACAAGGATCTGGGATTCCTTATTTCCTGGGTCCCAGTCTCCTCCACATGCTTGGTACTACTCTGGGTGCTCATCCAGGCGATATTATTTCTTTGTTCAGGGCTTCATGAGCTCTTCCTTCTTGCCATGGTCCCATTCTGAGGAAGGCCTTTCCTCGAGCAAGCAAACAGCACACTAATACTCCACAGGCCTTATTTTTGGTCTCAGTGTTGTTGCTCAGCCAGCCTTGAAGATCAGCCTCTTGAATGTGGTAGATCTCATCCTATCCACATCTGATCTAGTGTCACGTTCAAATTGGAGAAAAGCTACTGGTGTTCTCTGAGAACTCTTTGTCCCATAAGTGACAGGGCAAGTGGAGTTGGTCTCTATTCTGAGTTTGCAGACATTAGGAAAGGGTCTCTCCCTCCTCTGCCTTGTCACACTCTCATCCCTCTTTTTACTCAGTCAAACATTCCCTGAACTGTACAGTAAGCTGGGTTTTGTGTATGTACAGTGCATGTAATGTACGTTGAAAAGTCATAGTTCTTTCCCTCTTAGAGGCTGCTGTCAGTGCACAAGTAACTATTACAAAACTTATAGTGGGTGAATGCAGCGAAAGGGGCTAGGGCAGTGATGGTGAACTTTTTACAGCTTTCAGCGATACAAATAGCCCACTGCTGCACAGCCATAGGTGTGTCACTATTGGGCTAGGCGATGGAGGAATGTGGGGCCTCATTTGCCAAGTACAGGAAAAGCTTTACAGAAGAATGATCATAGGCTGACAGTATGGACAAAGTATGAATTACTTAAAAAGGGGAGATACATGAAATTATGAATTACATGCAAATGCTTTGAGGTGAGAAAAAGCATGGATGTGAGGTTGAAACTATGCTGGGTGTATTAATGGCAGGGAGAGGGTCAAAGTGAG
This sequence comes from Dinomys branickii, assembly GCA_004027595.1. NCBI lineage: Eukaryota > Metazoa > Chordata > Mammalia > Rodentia > Dinomyidae > Dinomys > Dinomys branickii. Next base: position 36,325 of record PVLD010014902.1, read on the forward strand.
TCTGGGAAGAGAAGGAGGGCCTGGTAATGAATTACTTTGCATTGAAACTATGGGAAGTAGTTTGGATGTTATCTTAATAACTCCAGGAGCTATGAAAAGATCTGAAATGAGGAGAGACAGCCTGACCCGTGTTTGGAAGGATTATCTTTGTGGAGGTATAGAAGATAGACTGATTAGAGAGAAGCAGGATTTCCACGGCTAGATGTGCTTCTAGAGCATTTATCCTGTGAAGAGGTAAATCATGGTATGCAGGGCCACTTCGAGACGCCGGGCATTCGTTCCTGCTGTAGTGTGGAGTCAGGTTGCCTGGGGCCATGCTGGTGCTCAAAAGCCCAGAGACCTTGGCAAGTTCTTTAAACTATGCTTCACCTTCCTGGTCTATAACATAGGGATAAGCACAATACCTACATTACATGATTGTTACAGTAGTAATGCATGTAAATTTCATAAAACCTGTATTAATTTTCCATAACAATCAAGTTCAACTTAAATTGTCTTAACTAAATTCACCTTTTTCAGAAATAGAACTGTCAAGTCTTTCAAGACCAGACTTTCAGCTTCTAAAAGGGAAGGGCCTTACCCTGCTTATAGCAGGTACTTAATAAATAGATTGAGAAGAGATTCCTTTGTAATTGATGGGCACTTTTCATAAAATGATGGAGCCAGAGTATTCCGTAGCATTCACATTGAGTCTTATGGGGTCACATTAGAAAGACTCTACCAACTCTATTACTGTGCAATAGGGGAATTTGCTTCTAGGTGGACTCAAAGCAAGAAGTGACTCTTTCCACCAATGGGAGTTTCAAAGAACTCTGCCCAAACCATAAGACATGAACACCCATCATAGCAATGGGAAAAATACAAATAAAGAATGCTCAGATGAGAGGGACAGAGTGCTACAACACAAGGTCGTAACATATTCATATGGTCAAGGAGTGACTTGAAAGCCTTTAGATGACACTATTTTCATGACCTTGTATAGCCAACATGCAAAGCTCAGACATAGTAAGGGCCATAGGGCACAGGACAACTCCTCATCTGTAGCACACTGGAACGGGACTGTGCAGAAGCTGTTCCCAATCCTCTCATTTGGGCTACTCACCAGACCATGGTGAGAAGGAAATCTAGAAAGAATTTAGAAGTCGTGGGGCAGTCCTTGGAACTTGTTAGGTATAAGTACATGTAGTATTTGTGTATACCTTTGATAAGTTTAACCTCCAAAGAGACACAATTTTATACTTTGGTCTCTTCAAAGTGAGAATAAATGTCAAGTGCCTAGCACTTAGTAAACAACAATGTCATCACTATTTTAATTATAATTAGTACTATATTTGTGAATGTGAGCTGTCATTTTTTCATGTAAAGAATTTTCATGTAGTGAATTTTTTCATGTAAAGAAACCTTTCTTCCAGTAAAGAGTATTTCCAGGAGCTTTTCTAATATGATACCTGGAACAAGTGTATCTCCACCACCCCCATAATGGTGCTTGCAGTAGGAAAGCCAGGCATTCACTTCACTTGCTCCTTTACAGAAAGCGTCCTTGATAAAGTGTCCAGTTTCTCCATTGACATGACCAAGGCATGGTCTGCAAGCCCCTAAAGGTGGCTTTGATAGCATCTGTGTCTGTGTCTATAAGTGGCACTGCTATTATGTGGGGAGAAGTTCTAGGCATGTCCTTCAGTGCCAGTGCCTCTGTAACACTGCCTCCTATTAACTACTTCTCACAACCCCACCCCCAAAATTCTGAGTGTGATTGGAAAGAAAGTCAAGCCTCAAGATGATCATGAAAGATGCCTGAGGTCCAAGTTCTTTGGGGATCCATTGCTGGCTCTAGGAGCAGGTGGGTGGAAGAGACAAGACAGAAGGAATATTTTGGGCCAAGTGTAGGACTCAGTGTTGACCCAGAGGTCCTACTAGAAGCATTCAAGGAAGCAACGACAATGATACCTCTGCTGTCAGGAGGAAGATCTCATCTGGGATATGCCGGATTCCTCCGGCGATGACACCCAGTGCTACCCCAGGGAACACATAGGCATTGTTTCCCTGCCCAGGAGTAAATGTCTTTCCATCTTCCAGAGTCACACTCTTAAAAGGACTTCCACTGGCAAAGATCCCTCGACCCTGGAGGCAGGAAGAAACCAGGGATGGAGATTGGTTTGGGGCAGTAATGGTGTGGAGCAGTTTTCTTATCTTCCACATGCTGGATCCTTCTTTATTCTCTCCCAAATGACCAGCATTGTGCTGAGAACAGAGCAAGTACTCAAGCATATTTGTTTATTTTACCAGAAAGCTCACCGTCAGCCCTCCCTCCCTCAAGACTCCTGCCCCACACATCAAGTTATGTTATAGCCAAGAAACCACTGAAGGGTGATGGAGTACCCCTGAGGTACCACTGAGGGGTACCTTTTCACACCTGGCATGTAGAAGGCCAGTCCAGGAAACAGTGTGTATCAAGTGGCCTGGGGTCTTTAAGAGCCTTGGGTTCTGGCCAAAGCTTAACGTTATTTAGGGATCATCTTGAACAGAATAACACAATGGGGAGAGCTCGTGCTCTGGAGTAAGACCTGGGTTTCAAGGCCAGCTCTCCTCCTCCTTAGCTCTATAACCTTAGGCAAGTTACTTCATCTCTCTGAACTCAGTTTGATCATGATAATGGGAACTTTTTGACCTTTATAGCTTACTCATAGTTATTATTACTATGTCCTCTCAGCTGGGGGAAGGAAGAACCCCCCGCTGACCTCTGTGACCTGGTAGCACTTCTCAGCTGTGCACTCGGCCTTGCTGGTGGGGTTGCTCAGGGCAAAGATGATAGGGCGCTTGTGGAAGGAGGCCATGTCCCTCAGAATCTGCTCCGTGAAGGCTCCTGCGATGGCGGCAACACCTACAGGGAAAAGGTGGGGGGTAGTGGGGATACCTACTCTTTATAAACAACCCATTCTTCTGGGAAAACTAAGTGCACCACAAAAGACAGGAGTGTAGGGGATGGTGTCTGCCATAGGGACAGAGGGAGCAGAGGGGAAGAGGGTCTTCCTGCTAGAGCTGCCTGAGACTCCTGTTCATCCCTAAAAGATCACTGGTCTGCATATCCTTGCCAGTTTGATACACTTTGAAGACATTCCCAGGCATTGTTAATGACAATGGGCTTCTCCCCTAGTGCAGGGAAAGATGGGTTCCCGCCGTGGAGGGAGAAGTCCTCATCTCATCTTGGTTAGAGAATCTAGTCCTATCTTTTCCCACTGCATTCTTGGCCCTAACTTTAGCACCTTATTTACTTCTATTTTTTTACACAATAACCACTCAGCAAAAGTGGCATTAGATATGGGACAGGGGGTAGAACTGTGCTTCCATGAGTTTCTTATATCTCCTGATTGAGCCTCAGTCACTCCATCTGCAAATCAAGAGTTAGCTCAACTGGACAGTGGCTGATCTTCAGCCCCCTACCTATGATGGCTGTGGGCTTCACCAGCCTCACCACCTCCTCCAGAGAGTTCACTTCAGGGTGTTCTTGGGCAAACATCTCCTTTTCTTGGTTCAGGTGGCTTCTTCCCTATAAGAAAAGAAAGTTCATGAAGCAGTTGTGTTGAGCAGTGTTGAACAGGGCCTGGATGTGCTGAAATATCAGAGCAGTCTTTGCTCAGTCTCATATGTTGATGTGAGCCTTCAGAATCTTTGAGGCTTATCTTCTTGAGCAGGTTTCCTAGTAGAGCCTAAGGTGAAATCTCTATCTTTCTTTCTCTGCGTATGTGTGTGTGCGTGTGTGTGTGTGTGCGTGTGTGCGCGCGCACGCGCATGCATGTGTGCGTGCGTGCGTGTGTGCATGTGTGTGTTTTCTTTTTAACCCAAACCACATAGGGAGAGTTAATAAAACATTTTCTGAGCTGCTTGGGCCATGGCTTCCTGGCCAGGACAGCAGTGCTGTCAGGAAAAACTCAAATCTGACTAAGCCTCTGCCTCCAAGGCATCCAGCAACCAGGTCTAGTTGAGGGATGGGGCCTCAAACCACCTAGGGACAGGGAGACAATGTGAATGTATTTTATCAGGACCTGTAACATTCCTGTGAATAACAGTAAACAGCTCCAGGATAGGCTTTGAAGAGCCAGATGTGTCAGACTAGCTCCAGATTCTTTCCATTTCTTCAAATAGAATTCTGTGGGTTATAGGAGGGAATGAGTGCTGGTAGATGAGTACAAACATGTCTAGTGATTCCTTTGGATCAGCTGGTCTCATGAGAGGCAGCATAAGGATGTCAGCTTTGACAGCTCCCTGGGTCGAGGTGAGTCCCATAGGGTGAGCAAAATGACAATGCAAAATGAGGAGGAAGGAAGAGTGGCCGGCATTGGCAGCTTGTATTTATGGCTGGGTTATGCTCAGGATGATATGAGGGTGAGGAAGAGGAGTCAGTAAGCCTAAGTTTCTACCTCAGTGATCTGGATTTATATGAATCAATAGGAGAGCCAGTTTCTACTGAGCGCATCTGCTGTTCTTGACCAATTACCCCATGCATTTCCCCATTCTCATCTCTAATTGTTCTCCATTTCTCACTGGCATACCATGTTCATGGAATTCTGGAAATTAAAGGGTGAATCTCTGAATGAAGCCCTGAGATTGAGGGTCATGCATTGTATCCCTGATATTCTAGTCAGAAGCTGAGTTGTTTCTCTCTCATTCATTCTTCTACTCATGTATTAATTATGTAGTCACCACATGTCAGCTATCAAGACTATATAGTTTAGCAAGGAAACGGACAAGTGAATGGGCAACTGTTCTGCAAAGTTGTTGGTGCAGTATATGGGGTGAGGCTCATATGAATAGAGATGCAGGAAGCTGACACGTAGGTGCTCTGAGAAAACTTCTTGGAGGAAGTACTATTTGAGCTTGATTGGAACTGTCTTGGTTACTTTTCTTTTGTTGCTGAGACAAAATACCCAACACCCAAAATGAAAGAAGGAAAGATTTATTTAGCTTACAGTTTGTGGAGGTTTCAGTCCATACTTGGCTGGCTCAGAGGCAGAGTGGCACATGGCAGAGGGCAAGCGTTCATGGCAGCAGAGCACAGCAAAAACAACCAGCAAAAGAGAGGAATGGCTGCAAGCAGCCTCTTTTTCTCCCTTACCTTGTAAACAGCCTACACCCACCCAGGGGGCGTGTAGCTGTCACACAAGTCTCCATGCCCTCCTTCCACAGGCTCAGGATGTGTACAAAGTAAGCACCCTGGCTTCCTGCTGAATCACTCAGCCAAATCTCTAGACTCCCCAAGTTGACACAATGTATCAACCATAACAGGAATATAAGGAGGAAATGGGTGGAGTTGAAGATTGAGAGTATGTGGGGAAAAGGACAAGAGCATTTCAGGCAGAAGAACAAAACGTGCAATGGTATATGAGAGAGAGAACATGTGGCTTTGGGGAAGTTTGATTCAGTAGGGCTGGAGGTTATCAGGGCAGGAAGTGGTAGGAAATACAGCTGGAAAGACCATACACACATATTCGGAACTTTTGGATAAGAGCAATTAAATCCTCTTCAGGATGAATTGTTTGATTTCGACCTTAGGCCATTACCATTAGTATCCTCCTCTTTTCTATCAAAGCAATTTTCCCTTTGGAGAATTCTTTTAGTATAGTTCCTGGGAACTGTACATGTCAGGAAACCTTCAGGTGTTCAGAATGACAGTACCTTGACAATTAGCCCCTTGGAATCCACCATCCAGATTTTCCTTGTGGCCTCTGCCTTGGGTACACCTTCTTTCTCTAGGGCCATGACAAGGAGATGGGCAATGCCCATGGCTGCCTGGGGGGTATTATAGAGAGAGGTTTAGACACATGTATCAGCTGCCTCACCAAAATGAGCCCCTCTCCTTTTGCCCAGTCCCACAATTCCCAGGAGGCCCAGTTAAATCCTTGCCTTGAGAGACTCAAATATTGAGGTTCAGGAAGCTGCAATGATCAGAAAACATACATGCTGCTTCCTCTTCTCAGAAACCCAAAATACTTCCCTTTCTGATACTTCCTTATGCAACAGCACAGATCCCTCATGGCACTTACCTCCCCTGCGCCTTGGAAAACAAACACGTGATTGGAAAGCTTGTTCTTGGTGATTCGCAGAGCAGCAAGGATCCCTGCCACAGCAACAGAGGCTGTGCCTGCAACAGAGTGGACTATGGTCAACGTCTGGCCACGGCCCCCACACCTGAGAAGACCACTGGCAGAGTTCCCAATACTTAGGACCTGGGAAGGAAGAAGCAAATTTCCTTAGCCATTATACAAGTTCAGGGCATAGGCATGCAGTTTAGAACAAATTCATGCCCTCTTTTGCTGATAATTATTCTACTTTTGAGGCACAGATCTTGGATTATTCTTATTTTTGGGAGAGAGGGCCAGATATCCAGACACTGCTACTACCATCGTTCATATATGAAATGACAAAATAAATATAACTTAATAGGCTCCAGAAAGGAGTGTGAGACCCAGAAAATGAATTCTTTAAGAGATAAATGGATAAAGATATATTTAAAAATGAGTACCTAACCTTCTCATGAGACATTAAGTGATCATGTGTCCTGAGCTGCTCATGTCAAAAGGTCAGGTGTATCTGATAGTAAAAACCATCATCAAATGGCTTGAATAGGTGCAGAAGAGACATGAAAATTGCATGAGTATGTGGTTTAGACTTGTGTGAGCCCCATTATGTGATTTCATTCCCCTCAATCCACATCTAAGGCTCAATGAAAACTTTTTGAGAAGCTGACCAAGGAGAAAAATCCTTGGGCTTGGTTTATAGAATTTTTTAAATGATATGTTCACACCAGCTGAAAGTGTAAAGGTGCAACTTCATGGCCCCAACAAAAGGTAACTCTAAGGGACAGTGGTGGAGGCCAGCAGACATGGCTTCAGCGGAAAGACTTTGTTGTTCACTTTGGTCCAAGAGATGGCTAGATTGACACTGATTCCTGTCAGTGGTTTAGCTGGAGGGCCAGGGGCTTGGGAAGAACAAATCTGTAAGAATGGTGATGAGGAGGCCTAGGGCAGTAATGTGTGGAGGAAATTCTTGCAATCAATGCAGAGTGTGAGATATTTGTGCCCCACACGAAAGCTCACCAAAGGATATAATGAAAACAGTATACCAATCACCAAGTGCATAAAATGTTATGTCCTGTGCTTGCTAGACAATCAGTGTATTTGTCCAGACACCTAGGGTTTGCTTGATGGGATTATACACAAAGCAGCCATGGTGGTAAGGATGGAGGCTGTGCATGATTTCCTCTCATCAGTGGTGAATTGCTGCTGATACTGCTGAATAACTAATGTTGAGCTTCAGATATTGAACCATTGTCTGCAGGGATCATCCATTTTTTGGCAGAATGACTGCATTGAACTCCTTCTTTCATAGACAAGAAAGGGAACTCTCCTCACTGGAATAGATAATCTGGATATGGAGTCCTCTCCTTGTTTATAATGCTTCTGCCTATACCACCATCTGTGGGTGTTTGGAATTCCTACTCACTGTCTTGCTATATTACTGATAACAATGCTTCCAATCAGGGAATTTATTTCACAGTAGAAGTACTGCAAAGGCTCATCATCACACAATTCACTGGTTTTCATGTGTGCTCAACTGCTTAGGAGCAGCTGGCCTAATATCAGTGGAATGACTAGCTGGCGTAGGGCAAAAAAGACTTGATGCAACATCCCATGTAGATAATTCTTACAAGATATAACATGATGGGATTTAGCAAAGAATACATTGCATTCCTTCTCCCACAGCCAGAACACATCAGTCAGGAAATGGGAGTGGTTTTTCTCATCATTTAACCTAATAATTCACTTGCAGATTTTTTGCTTCCAGAATCTTCAACTTTGTACCATATTGAATTGGAAGTTTTAGTTTCTGAGACAGAAATCCTTCCATTAAGATTCCTAATTGAGTCTCATGAACTGGAAGCTGAGATTGCTGCTTGGCCATTTGAGACTGTTTATGCCACCAAACTACTAGGCAAAGAAGAGGATCCCTATTATGGTCACACTGAGTGGTCCTGATAACCAAAAATAAATTGAGGGCAGGCAGGAGTGTATCTGAATATAGGGGATTCTTGGGGGGGGTGCCTCAGTACTTCTGTTCTCAATAATAAATACTAGAGAATATTGTTGCAACTACAGAGCAGCAGGACTACTGAAAACTCAGAGCCTTCAGAAATTAAAGTCTGGGTCACTGTAGTGGGTGAGGAACACTGGCAGCTGAGGCCCTGTCTGAAGACAAGAAAGCATGGGATAGGGTGTTAAAGGAGAAACTTATGACTATCAGCTATGATCTCCCGACTGGCTAAAGGAACGAGCAGTGTGGTAATCATACATATTTCCTCCTTGATCATTCTGTGGTCACAAATAACAGCTTGTTAGTTGTTTTTCTCTCCCCTTTCCTTCCCTTTTTCGTTTTATGTGTTTGTTGGAGGTTAAGTCTACCCTTTAGTCTTTGAGAAACAGAAGTTTTATCTGTGGCTGTAACTTAATTGCAAGAGTTATTAAATTCTGCCCAGAGGTGAAGAGTCTGACTGTCTTCCAGAGATGAATGAAATGACCGCTGAGTCTTTGCTCCTCCCAATTTGGGGAGAGGATGAGAACATTTTCATTTTTGGAGACAATTGTATTTTGTTAGAGGTATTTTTGTTGCCTGGAAGTGCAAATGTGTAGAATAAAATGCCCCGATACTAAATAGTCAACAGGGTGCGCTGTGTATAATCACCCAGTTCCAGCTGGGTGATGGCTTCTAGCATCGAATTCACATTTCTTTACTCTGCCTGACTTTGCCAACCGGTTCTACTGGGATACTCCAATAGGGGGCGCTCGAGGGAACATGAAAGTCTAGATGAGGCGGGAAGGAATACCTTTTTCCAATTACCTTAGTCTTGTGGGATGGCCAAGTAAAATGTAGGATATTTAGTAAAACCTGATTTTTAGATAAACAAGTACCTTTTAAAGAATAAGTATGTTATGCAGTATTAGCATAAATATTCTAACAATAGTTATTTATTTAGTATTGAAATTTCACGGAGTGTACTGAATTTTGTTTTTGCTAAATTGGGCAACCCCACAGCGCTGGTTCTTTACCACAGCAGCAGTCGCGTCTAGTTTATAGTTTCCCATTAGTTGGAATCTAGCCTTTTACTATGGACTCCAGAGACAACGGAACCAGCCAGCTGCCACCTTCCCTTTCCTTTACTCCCCAGCCTGGGGTTAGTAGCAATCCTTAGTGGGTTTTCTCCTGATTTTCAATTCTTTAATACATAATGTAAAATTCTTAATATTAACTTTCTTTGTCCAAGCAGTTCATACAGACTCAGACTGGTACAGAGCAGTATCAGTTTACAAATAAAAATGTAATTACATTTGGGCTGTTAAGACTCCAGGATGGTCAAAGAAAAGGAAATAAAAGTGAGAATATTTATGGATCATTCAATTTGCATGAATTAAACTGATGCTATCAAAGGTTGGTAAGAGTGAAAATAAAGAACTTGAAGCATATTTTGCATTTTAAAGCCCCACAATCTTTTTTTTGAAAACTATTTTCCAGTACAGACCAATGGCATAAAATGCTTCTGCCCTTTGAGCTCACATTTCTACTTCTGTAAATCTATGTATGGAAAACTTAGAAATATGTATAGTACGACATGTACATGTATAGTAGGACATGTACGATGGTGTAATTTATAGTGCAGAATGACTGATATAAACATTCAGTAGAATTTTCTTTTCTCTCCTTCCTTCCTTCCTTCCTTCCTTCCTTCCTTCCTTCCTTCCTTCCTTCCTTCCTTCCTTCCTCTTTCTCTTTCCTTCCTTCCTCTCTTTCTTTCTTTCTTTTCTTTTTTCAAACTGGGGATTGAACCTAAGGCCTTTACACTGAGCTACATCCCCAGCCCTTTTTTATTTTAGGACAGGTTCCCCCTAAGTTATCAAGTCTAGGCCATATGTTGCAACCATTAAAATGATCTTTTTGAAGATTATGTAGCAATAGGGAAAATGATGTTAGTAACTAACATCAGATAGTTTTTAAGTGCCCCTATCTGTCTTAATGTAAATATATTTATTTATTTAGTCCTCACTATTGTCACCCCCTTATACAGAACAATTTCTGAGTTGTCCAAAAATCATATAACACAAACAAGATTTGAACTTAGGGAATCAGGCTCCAAGACTGGTGCTCTTAACCACTAACCTTTGCTTCACTGAGTTTGTTCGAAAGAAGATAATTTTAATAATATGATATGTATACTGGAATTTTAATTATAATGAAGTTCACACAGAATCCAGAAGGATCTACAAAGTACTAATGGCTACAGGATGGAGTTATGAGTGAATTTTCTGTGTTATTTGTAGTTTTCTGGTTGGTTTATTTTTGCTGGCCTGAGGGTGGGCTCATCTTCAGGAACATGGGTTGTTGGATCTGTACCTGGTTTAGAGGCTCTGTTTGGGGCTGAGATAAGGAGCCTAGCAATCATTTGAAAACTAGTAAGTGCCTATCCATCCCTGTGTACATCTGATGGCAAGACTCTAAGCAGAACATACTCCCTAGAAGATGGGGTGCAGGCTGTCCTGTCTTTACCCAGCTGTGGCCGGGAGGGACTTCAGGGGCAGTAGGAACCCAAAGATAGGGCTGAGAATCCCTGGAACTTTCTCTGAAGGTCTCCAAGGTGTCCAGTGTGCATTTACTGAAGGCCTATCAGGTGACAGGCTATTATAGGCACTGAGAAAGACAGAGATGGATCCAGCACATTTTTTGCCATCAGGAGCACAGAGTTTACAAAGGCTTGGGAGCAAATGACCGTGACCATCAGGGGTCAGAAGTCTTTGGAAATTGTTGTATTCACTTACTTATTGAACATCAGTTATAAACCAGACTCTGGGTACTGAGGGTTCCATAGGTAAATAATAGATAAGGTTTATTCATGTTTGGAAAGAAAGAAGTCATTAAATGATTACAGGTGTGATGAATTTTGGAAAGAAATTGTGAAATATTCTTTGTTTATGTATAGAAAAGTATTGATCATTACCAACTGTCTTAGTTACTTTTCTCCTTGCTGAGACTAAATACCCAGTGCCCAAAGTTAAAGGAGGAAGGCTTATTTGGCTCACAGTGTGTAGAGTTTCAGTCCATAATTGGTTGGCTTCAAGGTAGGATGGCACATCAGATAGGCATTGCAGAACAGAAACAGTTCATGGTGGGTAGGAGGCAGCAAAGCAAGCAAGAGGCAACCAGTTCATTCTACTCCTTATATTTTATTCAGACTACTTCGGGTGGGTAGCACTCATACCCTTAATCCTAGTGCCCTTGATCCTAACATTGGACTATATCAATTCCACCATCACACTCTCTGGGTCTGGCTTATGAAGAAGCCTTGCCTATGACTGCACGAAGCTTTGGGGGGACATCTAAATACAAGTCATAACATCCTGCCCCTGGTCCCCCAAAGACTCATATGTGTATCATTTTATGCAAAAAGAATTTAGTCCATCTGTAAGAATTGCCAAAGTCCTGACAGTTTCATCCTTGCTGCAAAGTCCAAGTCCAAAAACTCTTCCTAGATTTAAGGCAAACTCTTAGCTTTGAGCCCATGTACAAATGAAAAGAAAGGTAAGCACTTCCAAATTCAAGGACATAAGGTAGATCTTTCTATTTCAGAAGTTACAAACAAAGCGAATAGCAAGGGATGGGAACAAAGGGGAACCAAAATCCAGCAGGGCAAACATTACATGCCACAATTCTACTTCTAGCATCCCTGGCAATCTGTGGCAAGCTGTGAACTCCAAAGGGGCTTAGGTGGCTCCACCCCTATGGTAGTTTTAGTGGTTGTAGCTCCTATGGCTTCTTTCTTTGGCTGGCTTTGCTCACTCCTTGCCACTTTCCTTGGATGATCCATGTTCCTGACTTCTCTAAACTTCAGGGGTCTGCACTGTACCTTTGACTTCACACTTACAACTTTACACTCTGCCCTCTAAGGGGCACATTGCCTGGCCTCCCAGACTTTCTTACGAGATCTGAGTGGGAGCCTTCCTAACCCCACAGTTTCTGCATTCTGCATGCACCTGAAATCAGCGCCATGTTGGTGATACCAAGGTCTGCTGCCAACTGGAGCAATAGCCAGGTTTTCTTCTCTCCTAGCTGTGGGGATCCAGGACCTATGAACCAAATTCCAAGGAACGACTACCCTAGGAACCACCATTCTGGGACATGATACTCTTGGGGCTCTCAAAGTAATTTTGCAACTCTGAGGCCACAAAGGTTGGAGTCCTGCTGGTTCTTGTGATGTTCTGTGGGTGTCTTTTCTGTTGTCTTCTGAAATACTTGGCTTTTTCTTACTAGTCTTCTCATTAGTCATTTTCTTCTCTGTTCCATCTATACAGGCCACAACTTTACTGGAGCTTCCATTCTGGCCAAACTCATAACATTTTGAATCATTCTGCTAGGCTTCTTGCTCTTAATTCTCAACATAAATCTGGCAAGAAGCCCCCAAGAGTAGCCATTCCACCATCTCAACATTAGACTGCCTTGAAATTTTTTCTGCCAGATTAATTAGTCCACTGCCCTTAATCTCAGTCTCTGGTGAAGTCTCTGGACATAAGTAAAATGCAGACAAACTTTCTTGCAAAATATAACACACATTGTCTGGAGTCCAACAGCCAGTGTGCAGTCCTTCCGAGCAGAAACTTCTTGAGCCTCATCTTTACTGGCATCATTTCAAAAAGCAATCTGATCTTTTGAGCTCTGACCAGAATCTCCCACCAAGTACAGCCTAAGGTGTTCCAACTCCTTTTATTAGGTTGTATCTCTAAACCTTCAAAAACCCTTCTCCTTCCCACAAGTGCATTCCAAAGGCTCTTGAGCCACCTGGCCAGGTAATGTCACAGCAACAATCCCATTTCTCTGATACCAAATTATGTATTGGTACTTTTCTCCTTGCTGAGACAACATACCCAACACCCAAGTTAAAGGAGGAAAGGTTTGACTCACAGTTTGCAGAGGTTCCAGTCTACAACTGGCTGACTCCAAGGCGGGGTGGCACAGCAGACAGGCATTACAGAGGAGAAAAGTTCATGGTGGGCAGAAGGTAGCAAAGCAAGCACGTGATGAGCACAGCTCATTCTATCCCTTATATTTTATCCATGCTACTTAGGGTGGTGTTATGGTTTGTGCCTATATGCCCCCCCAAAGCCTCACGTGATCATGGGGGAAGGCTTCTAGAGTTTGGGTTGATTCATGATCCAATACTGGAATTATGGGTGTGGGTACTACACCCAATCTAGGGTGGGTAGCCTACATACAGTATAAGGGGCAGAAAGAGTCATCTCTTGTGCTCCTCCCTTTTCTTTATCTTGCTGCTCTTACCATGAACTGTTGCCCTCTGCCATGTGCCACTCTGCCTTGAAGCCAGCTGAGTATGTACTGAAACCTCCACCAACTGTAAGCTGAACAAACTTTTCCTTCCTTAATTCTGGATGTCAGGTATTTTGTCTCAGCAATGAGAGAAGAGTAGCCAACACAGATGGGTAGCATTCACACCCTTAATTCTGGTGCCTTTGATCCTAGCATTGTACCATATCAATTCCAGCATCACACTCTCTAGATCCAGCCACATCTGAAAAAACTCCACACATGACTGCATGAGGCTTTGGGGGCACAACTAAATATAAGCCATAATATCAACCCACCTTTGTAGCTTCGTGCCTTCCTTTACTACTAGCATTATCTGTGCTTCCCTAAACATGATGTTTGTATACTTGTGTGCTCTTACTCTATGCTTTACCACTATCAAGGGCCCTTTGCAGTTCATGATTTGTTAAGACTGTACCCAAATGTTCTCCTGTGCCTTCCACACACATCCTTAGCCACCCCCTTTCTCCTTATGTTTATTTTTTTATCTGGCCTGAATAAAGCCAGGTTATAACGTGGCCAGAATTAGCACTGCATTGTTCTCAAAAGAAACTACAAACTACCACCTAAGAGAGTAAATATAATTATTTAATTCACTTAAAGAAATAGGAGAATTATATGGTATGATCCTCTCTCCAAGTCCCCAGATCTCTTTTGCCCATCATTCTCTCCACCTGTTAGTCTACAATAAATCTACTGAGCTGTGGCACTGTCTCCAGTTCTGTCTCTCTGTGAACAACTCCATCCATTTACATTCTCTGCCCCTCAAAACCTGCTTTCTTTTTTTTTTTTTAATTTTATTTTAAAGACAAAAGAATGGAGACATATGAACCAGAAAAGCCATAAACAATACAGAAAATACAAAGTTATACAGAATATAGTAGGGAATTAGAACTGGATGTTGTATTACATAGTTAT
>PVLD010014903.1:0-50637 GCA_004027595.1 Dinomys branickii
GACCGATCCCCGCTTCTTCCCCGCGGGGATCGTCCCCGGCTCCCAGCGTCTGGGACTTTCCCACGTCTCGCCCCGGCAGCCTGGTCCGCCCTACCACATCTCCCCCGGCATCTCAGAGAAATACGCCCAGTTTAAACTTCCCAGCCGAGGTTCCAGCATTCACGCTCACCAAGTCTGTCTCGAGCTGGTGGTGTTTATTGAGGAGGTTCGCTCCCTTGCTGCTCACCCGGTCGCCATCTTCCCCGGATCCCCCACAGTATTTTTTTTTTAAAGTTTAGTTAAAACATTAAGTCTGGCATATCACCTAACAACCAGACTTTTAGCTTCTTTTTTTTTTTTAATTTTATTTTAAAGAGAAAAAAACGGTAAAACAAAATTGGAAAACAAGATAATTAGGAGGGTAACAATGGTTAATACATTACTTATTGTTAGCTTTAAATTAGTTACTCATAGTACAAGATAGCTTCTTTTGAAAAAGAAAAAAGAACAAAGAACTAGCCAGGACCTGGCCGTGCTGGGCCCACACAGCAGAGGCCCCGCCCACCTTGTAGGGATGTGTGCTCCAGCTGTGTCCCCCCAGCCCCATGCTCAGGCCGCTGTGCTTACGGCTGCGGCTGCGGCTCCCAGGGAGCTCTGCGGCACTCCCGCTTGAATCTCTGCACTGCTCCTGGAGCCAGAGGGTGCTTTAAAGAAAAAGCTTCTCTTTTTGTAACATTCCAAACAGACACCAAAGTGTAGAGCACAGGAACGGGAGCCCGTACTGACCCATCACTGAGGTTTGCCAAAGCCCCTCCCTGCCTTCTTGTGACGTCCTCCCACCCATCTCCCTGCTGAGCTGAGCTGTTTTGAAACAATCCCCGGAAATCATTTTGTCTGCAAGTCTCTGTCCTCTGAAGTTGAAGGACTCTTCTTTAAATATCACATAGTGCTGTCCTCACACTCCTGAAGGCCAGCAGTAGCCCTTCTCCACTGTCACACCTCATCAGATCCCTGATGGGCTAGACCATGTTTTCTTCAACAATTTTAATAGTGTTTTGTTTTTAAAATTCAGGATCAAAACAAGGCCCATTTTCTTACAATTAATAAATGTAATCTTTCTCTTTCCTAAGGAATTAGCTATATTAAGGTATGACTTATGTGCAATAAACTCCCCCTTTTTGTGCTGAGCATGGTGCCACATGTCTTTAATCCCAGCACAAGGGAGGCTGAGGCAGGAGGATCTTGAGTGTGAGCCAAACTTGGACTACATAGTGAGATCCACCTCAAAAAAACAAAGCAAAACCCTTTTCACTGTACAGCTGAATCTTGAAAGATATGTGTAGTTGAATCACAATCAAGATGTAGTGCATTCCAGCATCCCGAAAAGTTCTCCCATTTCCTTAGTCCCCCTGCCCCATCCCAGCCCTCAACCACTGCAGCCACTGATCGTATGTCTGTCTCTGTAGTTCAGATTGTTCTAAAACGTCGCGTAAATGGAGCTCTGTAGCTACAGCTTCCTGCGCCTAACATCTGCTCCCTAGCACAGTGCCATTCACTGGCCTCCTTCCACCCCCCGCCCAGCCTTGCAGCGTTTATGAGGAAGAAACCACCGTTAGCCAGAGAGTTTCCCACAGTCTGGTTCTGCTCATCAAGTCCTACCAGGGGCTGTTTAGGAAAGACACAGAAGACCTCGTTTCCCCAAGTGACCTTGATTTAGGGCACACTTTGACAGAAAGCCAGGAGCCAAGGCTGCTGTTGTCTTCTGTTTTTGCTGCCCAGTGATTTTATGCTGGAGTTATCCCTGAGCAGCCTTTCTGGTGCCCTCCCGCCGCCTCTTCCGCTCCGGAGCCCTGTGTGCCTGCCCAGTGAGGATCGGCTGGAAGTGGCAGTGGAGCGCCTGTGTGCGTCGCTCCATCCCTGAGCTGAGGGCGGCAGTGCGGCGTGGGTGCCGTGCTCATACGGACGTGTTCGGTGACCGAAGACTGCACATCTAAGTTTACCCTTAAGCTCAGCATCACCCTGCATTTTTAAGCATATGCAGCACAAACTCAGCACCCTTTTGGGACTAGTGACCCTGTGTCCAGCCTCACTGTTTCCCCTGCGCACACCTGCCAGCTCCGCCATTGTAAGGCTGGAACGGCGCACATTGCCTTTTCTTCTTCCTTTTTTTTTTGAAACAGGGTCTCACTCTACAGTTCAGACTGGCCTTGAACTCACGATAGCCCAGGCTGACCTCAAACTCATAGTGGATCCTCCTGCCTAAGCCTCCCAAGTGCCGGGACTACAGGCATGTGCCTCCATAACCGGCTACGTTGCATTTTTGAAGTGACATCTTTCATATGCTTGGTGGCTTAGGGTATGATGCCTTTAATGGCCTGGGAAGTTTCACAGGTGTTCTTAAAGTGAACTTTGAAGATTTAGATCTTGTGATTTTCGTGATTTTGTGAGGTTTTCTGGCTGGAGAGAGTAGTGAACTGTTTTCACAGCGCTTCTGGCGGTGACCAGGTGGGAGGTGAGCCAGAGGTCTTGCTCTTTCCAGCTCAGGGTCACTTTTTCTATACACCTGTGAACACACAAATAGAAACAAAAGTGAGTTTCATGAAGGGAAAAGTGCTTAGAAGGAGGCTCCTGCCCCCGGGGAGCTGGCTGGAGCCGAGCCCACCGCGGGCTCAGCTGCGGGGTGTCTCCTCCGCCTGACTGTGGAGGGGACTTCACTTCCTTCCCTAGTCCCCGGTGAAATCAGGGGGGCTGGTGGCTGCTTCTGTGTGCCAGGCATGAGGCGTCCAGGGATGATGCAGGGTGTCCGTGAGGGCCACGTGCAGTTGGGGAGAAAAGGGTGTGCAGTGACAGCTCTATCAACAGGACAGTGGGGCGCCCTGCACCAGGTGTGTCGGGCGAGCTAGGACTCTGGGAGGAAGCTGGGCAAAAGCTGCAGGAGGGGCTGGAGAGGTGCATCTTGGGAGAGCCTGGCTGTGGGTCTCTTAACAGTCGAGTGACCGTGGCAGTCGGCATGGAGGAAGCTGAGAAGGACGAGGCAGCCTCGGTCCTAGGGGCCTTCCTTGGGGTATGGGTTAGTTTCCCAGCTTCATTGAAATATGATTAGCAGATGCAACTTGCATACACTTAAACCGCATCATGGGTACCTTTGACCTGGCACAACTGGGGTACAAGGGGAGATCCCGGAGCCAGCACAGGCCTGGGTGGGAGAGAGCCGGCCCGGGGCGGGAAATGGGCCCGGGGGCTGCGGGTCTTGACCCGGCAGTGCTACCAAACCTCTTGGTTGAGCCAGAACCGGGCACAGATAGCAACACATGGCTCCAGTGAATCAGAGAGGAATCCGTGGCACGGCCGTGTGCGCAGCTCCTGGCCTCAGCCCAGGAGCCACAGCCCAGGAGGTTGTCACCACTCCCGCGTGGGCAGGCTCTCCCAGTGGGTGTGTCATCAGTCAGCAAGCGCAGCCCAGAGGTTCTGCACCTTCTCTCAGCTCGCTGCTGACAGTGCCCACCACCCCGTCTTGGCCACCCTGCCCCTCCTTCACTTTCCCTTTGCTCACGCAGAGAGGGCAGAGCCACCTTGTGACAAGACCACCTTGCCTTAGTGTCAGAGGATGTGGCTCTTTCCTGTCACTGGCTGGCTGAACACCCTGAGCACTTCCTCGAGCGCAGTGCCTTTCCCTTCCTGCATAGTAGTGATGGTTGTTTTCACCTGACACCTCCAAGGTGACACCTTGGAGACCTCCGAGCCAGCAGGCCAGGCCGCCCAGGCCAAGGGTGGTTTTCTAGGCTGTGGGGATTTGCTGAGGGATCCCGATCCTGTGTGCCTGTGGAGACAGGTTGAAGGGACATGGAGGAGAGCCCTGGGCTAATGGCAGCCTCTGGAACTGCAGCGCACCCTGGGTGACGAGGCCCAGGCTCCCCGGGAAGGAAGGATGGGAGGTCACCGAGGACCTGGTGAGCCATGTGTGCTGGGACGGGGGCAGGGCGGTGGCCTGAGCCCTGAGTGTTGCCCGCCATGGCTCTGGGTGCTCCTGGCCTGGAGTGCAGTCGTTGCTTCACCCCAGCTCCGCTGTAGGTAGAAGCCTCCCCACTTTCTGGGGTCTTCAAATACTAGTGACAGACAGTAGGGGCCAGAGAAGCCTTAAGTTCCAGTCCCTTTTTCTTTGGTGTTCAGCCTCTCACAGATATCCCAGCCTATTCTCTGAGCAGCTACCGTAGAGCCTGGGCCTGGGCCTAGCCCTGGAGAGAGCTGCTGGGTTTTATTTAAAGTGCAGCAAAGCACTTTCCTTTCATACCAGCAGGCCTTTGGGACCCTAACCTTGTGTCCAGGCCTCTGGGTGTAGAGATGGAACACTTAGTGGCACCATCTGCCTGTGGGAGGAGAGGCCACTGTCCCACCCTACCATGACCAGCCTGTCCCCTCTGTTGCCACCAACTTTCTAGACCTCTGCCCTCCCCCTCCCCCTCACCATGTGGGCCCGAGAGGTCGTGGTCACCCGAACCCCAGGCACTGCCAAGGAGCTGTTCAGAGACAGCTCCCTGTTTGCCACCTGGGGAAGGAAGGAGCCCCAGAAGAAACCATTGCACCAGGCAGAAAATTAAATGTGAGTTGCAGGGCTTCCCCACATTGCCTGCGCCGGAAGCGAGTAGATCACAAAGGGCATCTAGGTTTGTCCGAGTGACAAAGCCCTGTCCCTCCCGCCTCCTCGTCATGCCCATTTGGTGGACTGCACTGACTTTTCCAGCTCGAACCAGACTCCTGCTCCCAATTTGGTGCGCATGTGGTGGGACTAATTAAAACCTTGCGTGCTCCACTCTGGAGCCACGTGGCGTTGGCTCTGAACCGGGTCCAGCTGCCGCCAGTGCATGGCTGAGCCTTGGGCTTTCTGATGGCTGCTTATGCTGGGTGCCTCAGAAGTGCTGTCCCCACTGTGTGTCTCCCACTGTGCAGGGCCGGAGAGTAAGGTATATTTGCCCTATGACTCATGGGACACTCCTGGGTGAGACAGACCCAGTGTCTTGGGCTCCATGGTGGTTTAGTGTGTGTGGTGGGGGATGGAACCAGATCTAATTCAGTATGGTCCCCAGACACCCTGGCAGCCAGATCAGTCCGCTTCCTTCGGGGGCGGCCACCCTGCCATAGCAGCTGCACATGCTGGCTGCAGGCTGGACAGGCTGGAAGAGCTTTGTTAACAGACAGGACTTCCTTTTTTTTTTCTTTTTAATGGGAAAAGGGGGAGGTGTGGGGAGCAAGCTTCTGATATAAACAGTTACCAAGGAGACCAAGTCAGGGGCTCGAAAGGTTTTCTCCTTCCCTAGGTCCGTGGGGCGGGGGATGTGCCCCAGCCGCAGGGGATCACGGGAGGCTGCAGTCTCCAGTCCTGGTTCCTCCCGGTTGGAACAGCCAGATGTTGCAGAGTTCTCAGGCTTGGGACGGAGGCAAGCAGAGAGATTCCAAAAGGACTTGGGGGGTATCGAATGGCACTTTCAGAGTCTCTGGGCCCAGGCTGCCTGCTCTAGTGCACTGAGGATGGGCAAAGCCAAGCTCGCTATCTGCTGGCACCCTGCCACTTTGCAGCCAAGAGCCAGGACCTTGCTCTTTCCTTAAGGGCTGCAGTTGGGAGCAAGAAGCCATGGGGTGCACATGCTCCTCTCCGCCGGATGAGCCCGCCCTGAGGTCAGTTCCAGGCCCCAGTGCAGCCTGTGGGACATGCTGAGGTGTGGAGGGACTGCTTGATGGGCAGCACCCCTGGGGGCTTCGAGCCCCACCTCAAGGGGTTGATGGGCAGAGTCGGGTGCTCCATGGGCTGCTCCCCCAGTCTCTGGGGCTTGTCTGAGGCCATTTGATCCTAGCTTCATAGGCTGCATCTTCTGCTTCCTAAGGAGGGGATTCGGACTGGAGGCTGGGAAGGCCTCATTCACCTGCTCTTTTGCCTGTGAGGGGCCCAGGTCCTGGGAAAACCCAGGTCTGAAGCTCTCAGAGGGGAATGGTCAGGGAATAGTGGTCTAGGGTGTGGACCCTTGGGCTGCGCAGCTGACTTCTGGTTCCCTGAGCTCTGGGCAGGGCCTTCAGATGGGGAAGGAGTTTCCAAGCTGCTTCTCAGGCAGGACAAGTTACCCAGCAGGGACACAGGGGATTGCTCAAGCACAGGGTCCTCCTCAGGCTCCCTCTTGTCCCAGACACTGCCCCCACTGGATCTCTGTAAGAGGAGAAGAAGCATAGAGCTCCTCCTGTCCCCTGGGAAACCAGTGAGGGGACACTGGGCCTCAGAATTTCCTGTTTCTCTGGGAGCGTGGCTCTGTGGACAGGGAAGGATCATACTCTGGCTACTCTCTGACATCCTCAGCCAAACCTGGCCTGGCACGCCCCTTGCCACTGCCAGGGCCAGCCAGCCTGGAGTTGGCTCTATCCAACTGCGGCAAGCGGCTGCCTCTGACGCTCCATACTGGCCAGCCCCAGAGCCACCAGGGCTGGAGTCGAGCTTGCCTTCAGCTCTGTGGTCCTCGTCCAGGGCCCCTGGCAGCCTGCTTACCTACCATGGCTCCCTCTCGTTTCCTGTCACCCAAGAGGCCTTTGCTGTGCTCCCACACCGGAAGCCCCGCCTTGTGGCAGGAGTTGTCCAGTCCATCCATGTGGCCACACCTCCTGCCTGTGCCCTGGCAGTCTTTACAGTCACACACTGACCAGTCAGCCCCCTGCTATCCCCTTGGGCACGAACCAGGGTCCAGGTGCTGCGCACGGGGCAGGCTATGTGTATTAAGGCCTCAGGAGCAGGGCTTGTCTGTCCCGTGCCTGCTTCACGGCAAGGCCAGGATTCACAGAAAAGTCTGCCCTTGTGTGTGTCCTTCTGTGACTGTCCTCAGATCCTGTCTTTAGCCAGGGGATGGGCCCTTGAAAACAGGCCGGAGGTGGTGCCTTCTCACCTCTGCCCTGAGTACCCACAGGTCCCGCTGCCTCTAGAATGAGGGGGCCGGGGTCCCTGGCCAGTGGCGTGGCCTTTGGTCCCTTTCCTCTGCATATCTGTTGGTGATGTGGCTTCTGTGAAAAGAGCTTTCCTCTGAGAAGAGACAGGAGCTGGCTTTTTGCTGATGTCAGCCCCGCTCAAAGGACACAGGGCCTTCTCCGTCCACCTCTGCCTACTGGATACTGGGTAGAGCACTTGGGACGAGCCAGCCTGAAGGCTGTGGTAAACAAGTCAGTGCCAGGCGGTGAGCAGGTTGGCGAGAGGCACAGACACCTTTGTCCCTCAAAGCTACTAAAGTCAGGGTGCAAATGAAGCACTGAGAATGCATGGCAGAAAGTACCTGTGCCGTTTTCAGGGTGGTGACAGATAACCTTACTGCCCGGGGGAGGGAAGGTCGTTCCGAAGAGAAAGTTATGCACTAAATGACAGCAGGAGTCTCGGGAGGACAGAGGAGGGACGGGCTAGGTGGGCCCAGGCAGCAGCGGGTCCATGTGCCCACTCAGTACTGTGGCGAGGAGGTGACGTGGCTAGGGTATGCTAAGAGGCCCCCAGGAGAGCTGTGTGCAGAATGGGCGGTCTTGTCCCCTCGAGTGTCTTCTCTGACGCTGGTCTCTCCTGGGGTGTCATCATTCCAGTTTCCTTACACAGGCGCCTTCACGTCAACCTGTGAATCTGTCTCTACTGCCAAAGGGTGCCAAGCAAGAAATAGCTCACTTTCTTATTATGCAGAGACTGCATGGTCCTTGTAGGAAAAGAAGGACAGAGGAGTCGGAAGCAGAACTAGCTTCAAAGATCAAAAAGAATTCAGAACGCCTCAAGCCTGAGAGAGGCTGTCTCTTGGCATCTTAGTGTATACAGATCTCCTGGACATTTTAACACAGTGGGATCCTGTTATCTGTACTTTTTTTTTCATTAAGTTTTTACTTTATTGATGGATTGTGGTGCTAGAATTTGAACTCAGGACCTCATGCATGCTAGCCAGTTGCTCGGTTACTGAGCCCCGCAGCCTGCCCCTCTGTACTGGCCCCTTTTCCTAAGCTGCCTTTCCCATTTCACGGATTGAAAACCTCCTGGGACACAGAGATGCTGGCTGTGCTGTAGCTATACCAGCACTGATGATCTTTCCTCAACTTTTGTGCCTGTGAGATGTCCTCCCTTCTCCTTTTAAACTTTTAAAATGTATTTTCAATTTTAGAAAATCACAGACATTTGGACAGTGCAGGAAGCTGTCTTGGTCCTGCCTCTGCCCTGGGGTGTCTACTGGTTAGGACCCTTCTCCCCACTGAAGGAGGACCAGCACAGACCTGCCTAGCGTGTCTGCGTGTGTGTTTCCTTCCTGTTGGGCTTTCAGTACGCCCAAATAGACTTTGAGGAGGGAAGGTGCATTCGGTGCCTGGGTGACTTGGGTTCTTCTACCCTGCTTCCCATCATTGTCTTAAATGTCACTAGAGTTTCTGTCATAAAATTCCTATCACTTTCTTAAGATGCACCATTTTTAGAATGTGCAATTCACTGGGCTCTAGCACATCCCCAGAACTGTGCAATCATGGCTGCTAATTGAAAACAGTGCCAGCACCTCTGAAGGAACCAATTCCTGCAACAGTCCCTGCCTGGGCCCCCCTGCGCTCTCTCCCTGCATATTTGCCTGTTCTGGATGCTTTGTGTGAGTGGAAGTGTGTCCGGTCTTATGGCTCCTTTTTTTCCACGTGTTGCTTCATGAGGGGTTGCTGACAGCTCTGTGGCCGTCACTTTGTTGTTGACTTTGTGGTTAGTTGGTGCCAGAGGCGCGTGGCTGGGAATGTCAAGGTGCACACATGGTGGCCTGGCTTTCCTCACCGCCCCGGGCGGTGGGACACGCGCCACTGGCACTTGCTGGCCTTGTAGCATCCTGGTTTATGGTGCCCATAAACAGCGCACTGAGCCTGTGCCAGTTTGTGGGCAGAACCTGGACCTGGGAGCAGAGATGTCCAGGCACGAAGCCCCTTGGGACGGGACTGAGTTGCAGCCAGGTATGGTCAAAGGAAGGGGCAGGCCCAAGGGTCTCTTCTGTGCTCTTGCTGAAACCCGGCCAAGGATGTGTCACCCCACATGATCTTCCCCGTGACCCTGGCCAGCTCCACTCACGCATGCATGCTGTCCTTGTTCTGGGCCAGGGCTTGGTGGCGCTCTGTCCTGCATCCCGGTGGTGACCTGGTAGATGGCCCAGTCACTAGAGTCGTGTGACAGTGGCCACCGCCCATGAGGCAGTGCCTGTCATGTGCCACACACTAGGTTGGGTCCTGTGCTGCTGCTTCATTCAGTCCCGAGGAAACTGGCGTGGGGAGTTGCAGTTCCCGCTCGGTAGCTCAATGATGAGATCCTAGCTCCTTCACACAGCTGGGCAATGTGCCTGGGTCTGCCCCACCCAGAACTTGTCCCCCCGCCTTGCCAGCTCCCAGGCTTGCCTGGCAGCCTGGCCGTGGGGGCGGGGGTTGGGGAAGCAGGTTATACACAGAAGTGCAGCTCAGGTTAAATTTCACTGAACTATTGCACGGATAGAAGGGCTCATCTGCGCTTCCCTGTGCACGGATGGGTGATTCCGGCCACGTGAACTGGCCGTTCCCAGCACCTCTCCTGCCCCGCCCCATACCTGCCTCTAGGTCGGTTCCCCTGTCTGAAGGTCACGTGAGACTCAGGCCAACATGCTCTGCCCAGCTGCCCTCGCCCCATGCAGTCCCGTCCTCTGGCGCGAGTCCTGGTAGCTCATGCCCTCTGTGTGCTTGCAGTGCGGACCTGGCCGAGGGTGCTGTCCTGCATAGCATGTCCCCATGGGCCCCTGCGTGTCTCTGGTGCCCAGGTGTGGATGTGTACTCTGGGAATACCAGGGAGAGTTGCAGGTTCTAGGTTCAGCTCAGGTCCTGCTGGAGAAGGTCCTGCCATGCAGTGTCCAGCATGGCTGCGCCTGTCCCACTGTCACTCACCGGGCACAGAGTCGCATTTGCCCTGTAACTTCATCAGCGTTGCCCGTTTCAGCCATTCTGCTGGGTATATAACCTATCTCATTGTGCTCTTAGCTTCCCTCTCCCTGGGAACTAATAACAGACAGCCTTCCCAGGTGCTCCCTCTGCGTTTAGAGGCTGTCCTCTAGAAAGGACTGTTTAAGGCCGGACAGTTTCCTGTTGGATTATTTGTGTTCTTGTGATTAGTTGTAGAGATTTAGTATGTTCTCCACCCATATCCTTTGATATATGTACGTTGCAGGTACAAATCCCACGCTGTGGTTTTTATTTTGTTCCTTTTTTGGAGACTCTATCTTGCTATCTTGTCTGGGCTGGCCTTGAATTTGCCATGTAGCCAAGGCTGACATCCACCTTACAGGTCTCCTGCCTCAGCCACCCAGGTACTAGGATTACAGACAGGTGTCACCATGCCTGGCTTCAATGAAAGCAACTGTGATTTCCTGTTCAGTCTTGTCCCTTGGTTCAGAAAGGCTTTAGTTCAGATGTCCTCATGGTTTGCCACCAGAGAAAGATGTTTCCCATCATGGCTGTCTCAGGCCAGGATTTAGCCTTGTTTGGTCTGAGCCCTGGATGAGACCTACTGGGCTGGATATAGTGGCCCTGCACCCTGGAAGGGACAGAGAAAGGGGACTGAAGGGAATCTCAGGAAGGAAGGTAGCCCACGGTCAGCTGGGATGGAGCAGGCCCCCTGTCCTCACTTTGCTCTGCCCCTGCCGCAGGGTGCAGGGCCACAGTATCCAGCCCAGTGAGTCTCATCCAGGGAGCTAATAATTGAGCAGGGCCCCAGGGTACAGCAGGGGTCTGATGCTGTGGAGGGTGGAGCCGATATGGAGGTACATATCTCCCTTCGGGATATGTCCCTCCGAATGGAGCGAAGGCCTGAACGTTCAGTCCCAAGGACTGTCACACAGAGTACGGTACATGAGCAGGTGAGCGCAGTTGGCGGTTGGGAGTGGCCAGCGAGTCTGTGGATGGATTCTGTGGGAGCCACTGAAGGCTTTAGAGTGGGGGAAGGCAGGGCGAGACCCCGTGGCTGTGTGAGGCAGGGGCTGGGTGAGGAAGGTTGCAGGCAGAGGTGAGGATAGGCCGAGCGTCCTGGCTGTGGACTGGAGGAGAGAGATGTGACAACCTGACTCTTGTTGGAGGGAAGCAGGTTCTCATCTGCCTGGGGGCAGGAGGTCTTGGTATTGCAAGCAGGAGTCCCAAGGGCTGCAGCAGAGGCAGATGCTGGCTTTGCCACTGGGGAGCGGCGAGAGCACAGCAGGACTGTCCCCACCGTGCCGTGTGGGACACCTCCATCCCATGACACTGCAGCCCGTGTCCATTGCACGCTTGTTTTGCAGGACCTCCTCTGTCAAAGAGAGCAGCTTCGTGGAAAAGATGAAGAAAACGGTGAGTTCTGTTTCTGCTCTTCCCAGTGAGTCCCAGATGGGGCTGCTTGGTCCCAGTGTGTCTGCATCTCTGCCAGGCCCCAGGGCTCTGCTCCCTGGGAGCACTGGCTTTGGGCTTCGTGAACCTTTTTGTTTAGTTTTGTTTTGGTTGTTTTGAGACTGGGTCTCACTATGCAGTTCAGGCTGGCCTTGAACTCACTGTGTAGCCAGGCTAGCCTGGACTTCAGATCCTCCTGCCTCAGCCCGCACCACATCCAGTCTGTGAACCTTTACTTCTTAAACAAAGCAAAACGTTAGAATAGACACTGCTCTTGTTACCAGAGTTTAAACTAAAATGACACTTCAGTGTGGCTCAGATTGGCATTTCTCTTACAAGTGGGATTAAGTAGATTCTCATAATTTAGATGTCCTTTTCCTTTTTTCCTTTTTGGTAGATTCTTTGTCCTCTCTCTCCCTCTCCCTCTCCTTCTCCCTCTCCCTCTCTCCCTCTCTCCCTCTCTCCCTCCCTCCCTCCCTCCCTCCCTCTTAAGATAGACTTTTCTCTAAGGCCTCCTTAAGAGTGTTAGGAAGGTAACCCCTGACTGCAGTATGAATTGAAAATATTTTCTCTGTTGATAGTTTTGTCTTTGACTTGGCTTATCCCAGTGTTGTGTATTTGGCTATATAAAAGTTTTATTCTTTTTATGACTTCTGTGTCATACTTTGAAAGGCCGTCCTCCCTCTAAAGAGGTAAAGGTATCCATCCATTTTCCTTACAGTGGTCTTCATGGATTTTCATACCTAAAATTTCATATGTTGGGAATTAATTCTGGCGTAAGACAGGCGATATGGATGCAGTCTGTACTGTGTGTGTGGTACTGAGGACTGAGGCCAGGGCCTTTGCACTGAGCTCCATCCCTGGCCCTTTTTATTTTAAGACAGAGTCTCACTAAGATGCCCAGGCGAGACTTGAACTTGCAGCCCCCCTGCCTCAGCCTCCCAAAGTGGCCAGTCTACTTTCCCACACAGCTGCCTAAATACCCATGTGCTGGAACCCGCCTCTCCTGCCCCCACTTGAGCGCCTTCCTTATGTTACACCTAACTCCCGTATATACCTGGGTCTGTTTTGTGTTCCCTTGACCTAGCTGTCTGTTTACAGCCAGCACCATATGGTTTATAATTGAAGTTTTACACTTTGGTGGCCTAGTAGTGCTGGGCCCTGTCTATCCACCTATTGCTGTTATTTTTCAAAGGTTTCCTGCGTATATTTTATGCTTATTTATTTATTTTTGGTAATAGCTTTGTTGAGATATACTTTACACGTCGTACAGTTACCCATTTTGAAGTCTGTACTGCAGAGCTTTTTGGTATATTCACAGCTCTCAGCAGTCACCACAGTGTGCTTATTTGTTCACATTGGGTGCCGGGTGTAAAACCGAGGCCAGTGTGTGCCAGGCAGGGCCCCTCGCAGAGCTGCGCATATGGCCTGTGCATCCGATTGCACCATTGGCGTTGCACGTGCAGGCCTTTGGCTTCTGTTTATTCCCCAGACAGGCAGCATCACCGCTGTCTTCACAGCATTGCGCCCCCGCTGGCTGCACAAGTACCCGAGGGCACTGGGATATCACACAGCAGACCGGATGCTGTGACGTCTACGCAGTACACCACCTGGACCCGTCCGGGCGCGCAGGGCTGTGGAGTTGGTACCCATGTGGGGGCCTCGCACCCAAAGGCCTCACTCAGCACTGGCTCTCACCTCTCCACACACACTGGCTTGCACAATGCATACTTTAGGGTTACCTTGTTTTTTCAATGTTACATTGTGTCTTCCTCATGTTATTTAAAAGTGTGTCAGAGTGCAGTCTTGGGCAGGGTGTGTATGATTGCCTGGTGGCTCTGGCCTGCGTCCCTGAGGTGACGTGTGCCCTTCTCCACCGCAATGGCCATGACAGTGAGATGCCAGCCCCAGAATGGCGTGGACAGGACTTGGGCTGAGGTCCCTGGGGGCCACCGTGCCATCCCTGAGCCCTGTGCATGCCTTCCCTAGGGGAGAAACATCATCGTGTTCTATGGCTCCCAGACGGGCACCGCCGAGGAGTTCGCCAACCGCCTGTCCAAGGACGCCCACCGCTACGGCATGCGGGGCATGGCAGCGGACCCCGAGGAGTACGACCTGGTAAGCGCCCACCTGGCCTGCCAGCGGGGCCCCGAAGTCCTTCCACTCTGGGCTGTGGGGAGGCCAAAGGGTGCCACTCCCCAAAGGGACAGATGGGAACAGGCGCCCCAGTTACTTGTGTGGCAGCTGCTGCCAGTCTTCTCAGACCCAGCAGTGCCAGCCCTGCACACTCACAATGGAGTCACCTGCAAGAGCCCTCCAGCGGGCCTCGTGCCAAGCTTCTGTGAACAGGTGGAGCGAGAGTGGGGCAGGAACTGAGGGGAGAGGAAGGCAGGGAGGGGCCAGGAGAACTGGAGAATCTAGACAGAAGCCGCAGACTGGGACTGCAGATTCCCAGTCCCTCAGCCGCTCCGCGTTGCTCCCCCTGGCCGCCACAGGACAGAGTCCTGACTGCTGCCCTGGGCGCCTGGCGCATCCCCACGGTGGGCACTCCTCTCACACCGAGTGACCACACAGCACAGGGAACTCCCAGAAGCCTGCTAGCCTGTTTCTTGGGCTGGGAGTGCTGGTGACAGACAGCAGGACACCGGCCCCAGAGGAGGCAGTGGGCAGGGAAGGGCTTCGATCCCTAGCACATCCAGCATAGGGTCCTGTGCAGGGTCCTAGCTGTCCTCGGGGACTTCCCTGTGGCTCTAGCCCATCCTCAGCTCGCCTCCCAGGCACACCTTCCCTACTTCCCTATCCACTCCCGACTGCCACCACCCATCCACCTCCAGGCCTCCCCTGAGGTTATGAGAAGCGGGCCTGCATCCACCATGTCCACTGATCTCCAAGGAGGCCACCGTCCCCTGCTCTGTTCACCTGCCCACCTGACAGACATCTTACTGTCCTGCTCACCTGGCCCAGTGCCAGCCCCTCAGTAGTCCTTAACCCCTCAGTGCCACTTTCAGACAGTTGTTCCCTCTCTGACCCCAAAACCCCCAGCATCCGGCTGGAAACTGCCTTGGGCCAAGCTGGCCTCACTACTGCTACTGGTGCCACTGTGAGCCTGACCCAGTGCGGGCTGTCATGGTGGCATTGGCTGTTCCTGTCCCTCCAGGCTGACCTGAGCAGCCTGCCAGAGATAGACAACTCGCTGGTGGTTTTCTGCATGGCCACCTATGGTGAGGGGGACCCCACCGACAATGCTCAGGACTTCTACGACTGGCTGCAGGAGACCGACCTGGACCTCTCTGGTGTCAAGTACGCGGTGAGTCTCCCACAACCCCGTGGATGCACTGTGGCCTGCACACTCCCCTGTACCCCAGATCCTCGGGCCTGCAAGGACACCCTCCTGCTGCTTCCCCCATAGGTCTTTACAGGGCAGCGTGGCTTCCAGAGAGGGCCTCAGGGACACGCTGCTCATGCTGTGCCCTCTGCTGCCCTGGGCTCTAGCACCGTGAGCACCTGCCCTCCCAAGTCCCCAGCCAGCCCTAGCCCAGGGACATCAGTTCCTGGAGACTAAAGGCAAGAAGGTGTGGCGGGGTGATGGAGAGAGACCTGGCTGGCAAGGAAGGCTGGGGCAAGGGGGCGTGGGGTGCGCTGCCCCTTGGAATTGAGGCTGCAAGGACAGCTGTGGAGAGGACCACCTGCAGACTACAGGTGACCTAACCAAAGCCACTTCAAGCACCAGAGGGGCCTCAATGGGTGCAGACTCTCCGCGGGCTGCCTTGTGGCTTAGCCAGCACTGCAGGGTACTGCCCACAGTGGATCCCGCCAGGCCCAGAGCCACCTGTCTGTTCACATAGGTATTTGGCCTCGGGAACAAGACCTATGAGCACTTCAACGCGATGGGCAAGTACGTGGACCAGCGACTGGAGCAGCTTGGCGCACAGCGCATCTTCGAGCTGGGCCTTGGCGACGATGACGGGAAGTGAGTGCCCCACGCCCAGCTGCCCGTGGGCCCAGCCTGCGCCACAGGGATGAGTCCCGGATGAGCAGTGTGGGACCCGCCCAGGCAGGACACAGACCTCTGTGTCAGCTGGAACTGGGATGAGCAGTTCTGCCTCCTTCCACATCCTCCACTGCCTGGCCCGGCTCAGACCCAGAAGCCCCTGTGGTTGATGTAGATGTTGCTGAGTGGCCACAGTGGAGTGAGCTGGGGACACAGGGGTGGCTGTTGGGGTGGGGGTCTCCCAGGGAGAGGGGCCATGCTGGCCTAGTGTTGGCCCCGGCCCTGGCTTATCGTCTCCTCACCCCAGCCTGGAGGAGGACTTCATCACGTGGCGAGAGCAGTTCTGGCCGGCTGTGTGCGAGTTCTTCGGGGTGGAGGCCACTGGAGAGGAGTCTAGGTGCGTGGGGAGGCCTCAGCCCTACGCCCAGTAGCTGTCCAAAGGCCTGGCCTGGGGTGGCCCTGGGAACATGGGGAGGGGTCAGCAGCAGCTCAGTCATAGGTGCCCGGGGGCCTGAGAGTGTAGGGGCCTGAGGGTGCCCGGGGTCAGGGCAGGGTCTTCTGTTCCTGCCTACAGAGTTACCAAGAGGACAGCACACCTGTCCTCACCTGTGTGCTGCCTGTGTCCCTACCAGCACTGACCCCTGCAGCTCCCCCAGCCTCCAACCCCACCCTCTGTCTCCCCTCTGCAGCATTCGCCAGTATGAGCTTGTGCTGCACACAGACATCGACCCGGCCAAGGTGTACACAGGCGAGATGGGCCGTCTGAAGAGCTATGAGAACCAGAAACCGTGAGTAGGGGAGGCAGGTGGGGCCCGTGGGTCTGTGGTGCCTGGTGCCCCACACCTCAGGCAGCTGTGTAGCCCCTCAGGGTTATCCCATGAGTGGATACAGTGGGGGCACGCATGTTTTCATGTCTACTGCCCCCGAGGACATGGGGCCCAGCACAGAGAGGTGCCTGGGAGTCAGGCAGCCGCTGCAGCCAGAGCCCCAAGGGCCATGCCTGGGTGGAGCCGGCAGGGCAGTCTGGGGAGAGCCACCCTTGCCCAGTCTGTGCCTCGTTCACTTTGGCATCTCACTCTAATGTCCTGGTGCTCAACAGTTGGTCAAGGATGTCAAGGTCAATGCTGTATCTAGATTAAACTTTGGCAAAAGGGTTCATTTCCTTATAATCCACCTCAATATGTGGACTTCCTTCTCCAAAAACATAAGTGTTCCTTCCTTGGGCCCCTTGGACCCAGTGTGCTGCCCACATTCCTGCTCGAGCTGCCCATGTGTCCTGGTATCACTGGGTCAAGCCCAGCAGCCTTGCTGTGGCCACTCCAGTGGAGTAGCCCAGCTGGACCAGAACCTGCATCCTGGAGCCTCCTGACCCTGGTGCAGTCCAGGTATCTGCAGAGAGAAGGAGGGTGCAGTCTGGAGTAAGGGGCCTCTCCAGCATGGTGTCCTCTGCTCTCGGCCACCCTGTGTGCACAGCGTGGTGGCCTCACAGCTGTTCTAGGGCTTGGCCGCTTTCCTCATCTGTAAATGGGACGCTGATCCCCACGCTCTGCCCACTCTTTCCCCTGGGCTGAGTACTGACTGGATGGGCTGAGCGAGCCCTTGATATAATTGGTAAGGTTTCTTGGAGGCCCAGAAGGGCTCCCAGATAACTGGTTCTATGTTCCCTGTAACCAGAGGGTCCCCTGGGGACAGGGAGATTCAGATCAGAGATCTGGCCAATCAGGAGCTTCTCTTCTCTCCACCCAGTCCCTTCGATGCCAAGAATCCGTTCTTGGCTGCGGTCACCACCAACCGGAAGCTGAACCAGGGAACTGAGCGACACCTCATGCACCTAGAATTGGACATCTCTGACTCCAAAATCAGGTACCTGCAGCCCACCTCTTCCCCAGCTGCTAGCTCCAGCACCCCTCTCTGGGTGCAGAGCCTTCCTGAGCCTGCGTTTCTCTCCAGGTATGAATCTGGGGACCATGTGGCCGTTTACCCGGCCAATGACTCCAACCTTGTCAACCAGCTTGGGAAGATCCTAGGAGCCGACCTGGATATGGTTATGTCCCTGAAAAACCTGGATGGTGAGTCCCAGAATGGAGCCCCCATGGCCAGGCCCCAGGCTGAGCTTCTGCTCAGGCCTATAGCAAGGAGCTGAGGCTCTTCCAGCAGGACCCTGCAGCCCCAACACTGGAGGAGGCTGCATGGCTGCAGGATCTGCACCCCCATCGCTGTCACAGTTGGAGAAGGGGGCCCGAGCTTCCCGAAGTGGCTAGGGAGGTGCCCAGTCACTGGAGGCCGGGCCCTCGGCTCAGGCCTGGCTCCACATCCACCTGCTGCTCCCTGCTCCTGGGCCCCCACTCCTTGCTGGAGACCCCCAGACACTTCTGGGTCCTTTCGGGGCACTCAGCACCAAGAAGCATGAGATGTGGGGCTGCTCAACCTGAGGTTCTTGCTGTGAGCCCCGCCTCCCCCACTCTGGCCCTGCTCAAGCACGTCCTGAGAAGCCTGTGCCGGGGCTTTGTGTCTCCCCAACTTCAGAATCCACTCCCATGGAACACGAGAAAAGGGGACCATTTTTCTCAAACCCTGAGACCCACATGCCATGTCCCTCCATTGAGGCACATTGATGCTTGGCACCACCAACACAGACTTCCTGTCTGGCTCGAAGCCTCAGAGTAGAGAAGCCCAAGGCTTTGCACAGGGCCCAGGAGGCACCAAAGAGGGTGCATGGCTGGGCTTGCTGTGACATGCTGTGTTCCTGGTTGCAACAGCACAGGCCAGGGGCTCCCGCCTGGGGCAGCCACTTACCCCACCTGGCCTCTCTCCCCACAGAGGAGTCCAACAAAAAGCACCCGTTCCCCTGCCCCACCACCTACCGCACGGCCCTCACCTACTACCTGGACATCACCAACCCGCCACGCACCAACGTGCTCTACGAACTGGCACAGTACGCCACGGAGGCCTCCGAGCAGGAGCAGCTGCGCAAGATGGCATCGTCCTCAGGCGAGGGCAAGGTTAGCCTATGCCCCTGCCGCTGCCCCCCGGCCTTGGCCTCAGCCCTGGCCTCAGCCCCGGCCTCAGCCCCTTATCTTCTGTGTCCCTGTGTCTTCGGCAGGAGCTGTACCTGAGCTGGGTGGTGGAGGCCCGGAGGCACATCCTGGCCATCCTGCAGGATTACCCATCCCTGCGGCCCCCCATCGATCACCTGTGTGAGCTGCTGCCTCGGCTGCAGGCCCGCTACTACTCCATCGCCTCCTCCTCTAAGGTGAGGGCTGCTGGGCGCTGGGTGGGAGGCTGCTGGGAACGGGAGCCTGGGGCTATAGGCAAGAGGGGTAACTGCCTGAGTGACCAGGCTGGCCCCCTCTAGGTCCACCCCAACTCCGTGCACATCTGCGCTGTTGCTGTGGAGTACGAGACCAAATCGGGCCGCATCAACAAGGGCGTGGCCACTAGCTGGCTCCGGGCCAAGGACCCAGCAGGGGAGAATGGCCACCGGGCCCTGGTACCCATGTTCGTGCGCAAGTCTCAGTTCCGCCTGCCCTTCAAATCCACCACACCAGTCATTATGGTGGGGCCTGGCACTGGGGTCGCCCCCTTCATGGGCTTCATCCAGGAGCGGGCCTGGCTGCAGCAGCAGGGTAAATGCATGTGAGCATCAGGGTGACTGGGATGGGGCACACACTAGGGAGACCAGCTCATCCTGCCCGCTGCTCCCAGGCAAGGAGGTAGGAGAGACACTACTGTACTATGGCTGCCGCCGCTCGGATGAAGATTACCTGTACCGTGAGGAGCTAGCCCAGTTCCACAAGGACGGTGCCCTGACCCAGCTCAACGTGGCCTTTTCCCGGGAACAGGCCCACAAGGTGAGGCAGGGCCAGCACAGGATGGGGCTGCCAGGGACAGGGTCTGGCATCAGGCCCTCACCAGCTGCCCTCCTGCCCCAGGTCTATGTGCAGCACTTGCTAAAGAGGGACCGGGAGCACCTGTGGAAGTTGATCCACGAGGATGGTGCCCACATCTATGTCTGCGGGTGAGTAGGGAGTAGGGAGGCCGAGCACTGGGCTGCCCACCCCTGGGAAGACCCCTGCCCAGCCTGACTGCTGTCCCCTGCCTGCCCCCAGGGATGCACGCAACATGGCCAGGGATGTGCAGAATGTCTTCTGCGACATCGTGGCTGAGCTTGGGGGCATGGAGCACGCCCAGGCAGTGGACTACGTCAAAAAGCTGATGACCAAGGGCCGCTACTCCCTGGACGTGTGGAGCTAGGAGCCGCCGTGTGCTTGCCCACACACCCAGCTCGCCACCTGTGATCTGTCCTCACTCCCTCCTCCAGCCCCTGGTGGCTTCTGCTCAGTCTGGCCCAGGGGTAGGCCTGTGACAGACTCCTTCAGGCCTGGGAGGTGGTGTCCTCCTGCCTGGGCCAACTTGGCCACCCCAGGCAGCCAAGCCACAGGGCAGGGGGTGCGGGGCCCACACCTGGTGACGCCGCGGACCCTTGGCAGCTGTACAGAAGGGGCTCTTCTCAGCTGAGCTGGGGCTTGGCCTCACCATATGATTTTGAATGAGTGTAAATAATTTTAAATAACCTCTGGCCCTTAGAATAAAGTTCTGTTTTCTGTATTTGCCTCGCATTGCTTGAGCAGACCTGGGGCCCCTGCCCGGATCTACTTCCCTCAGACGTCATGGAGACCTAACATTTGCCCAGGAGCCCCAAGGATCTGTGCCATGGGCGGGGGCACCAAGCCCCCCCCCCCCGAATATATCCATCCAGCCACTCCGTGCCACTCTTTATTGAGGCCGCAGCGCCCAGCTCCTGCAGGCTGGGGCCAACCCCAGCTCTTCCTCAGGGCCCACAGAGCCCATGAAGCCCAGGGAACGGGACCCTCCCTTGCACGCAGGGGCGCTGCCCAGCCCTCCCGCCACACCCAGGGTCAAAGGCCCCTTTGGGGCCATGGGCAAAGGCCCAGCTCATTCCTTCTTGCCCCTGTGCCGCTGGCTGTGGAACTTCTGGTGCACAACCCGCAGGGTGGTGAAGAAATTGCCGAGGAACAGGAGGAGGAAGGGGAGGCCGCACATGAGCACCTGTGGGGAGCCAGAGTTAGGTTGTGGCAAGGC
This sequence comes from Dinomys branickii, assembly GCA_004027595.1. NCBI lineage: Eukaryota > Metazoa > Chordata > Mammalia > Rodentia > Dinomyidae > Dinomys > Dinomys branickii. Next base: position 20,462 of record PVLD010014903.1, read on the forward strand.
AGAGCAGATCCAGCAACCCCCCTCTGTCCTGGCCCAGCTCACCTGCCACTCCTTGCACTGGGGGTCTCGAGCCAGGTTAAACAGCGTCAGCGCATTAAAAAGCTGCCAAAACTGAGAGGACAGGAACTTCCTCAGTGGATCTGGCCCCTGCTCAAGCCCAGATCCAGAGCAGAGGGCAGGGACACAGGTGTCACTTACATGTCCAAAGAAGAGGAAAGGCAGCAAGAAGGTGAGGCCCCGCCACATCCAGGACTGGAAGCCCTCTGCGGGCAGAGTAACCAGGGACACGGACATAGTCACGGGCTCGAGCGGAGGGAAGGAGAGCTCCTGCCCCTGGCACCTCCAGGGCTGTAGGACAGGCCCGGCCGACTCACCCACAGTGAGGTCCATGGTGTGCCGCTCGCCCAGGGCACGCAGGCGGTACAGACAGCCGCTTTGGTAGTAATACTGCAGGAACTGCACAAAGCCTGGAGGTGGGCAGGGGTGTTAACGGCAGCTGGCTGGAGGGGCTGTCCCTGTCCCCCACCGGGAAGAAGCCAGAGCTCCCATGGAAGGCTGAGACACTCACTCTGGTACATGGAGAAGGACAGGAACTGGTTCCGGAACTTCTGGTACATGAGCCCGTCAGGCCTGAGGGGAAGGCAGAGGGAGGCTGTGGGCACCTGGGACACTGGCTCCACCCCATCCTGCTCCCACCAGCGCAGGCCTGGCCACTCACCACGTCAGCATGACCCCTGACAGGAACGTGGACACATAGTGATGGAAAACCCACCAGCCTTTGATCCTGCGTGAGGAAGCCACCATCACTCAGTCCCCTTGTGGGACGGGGAGGAGGCCGGAGTGGGAGAAGCCACAGGCCCCTGGGCTCTGGCTCCCAAGCATGGGAGCAGCCCTCCCCCGCGCCCGCACACCGGGAGCCGTTGTTGATGAGGATGCTCTCCCGGATGGTCAGAGTGCAGTAGTACCAGACCAGCAGGAAGTTGAAGGCTGCGTCTGTCACCCTGGAGAAGGGACACAGGGTTAGTACCAGGATGCAGGAGGGCACGGGGTGAGCCCAGCAGTGAAGACGCCCACCTGGAGTTGAACAGGAAGCGGCAGCTGAAGGAGATGAGGATGAGGATGATAGTGAGGTAGAGCTTGAACTTCTCGTACTCGTCCTTGTAGGCGAACCTGGGGGCACAGGCTTATGGGCTGGGCTGGGCTGCTGGGGGCGACCCTCCCATACCACCACCCCAGTAAGATACGGGCCCAAGCCCCAAGAAAGCCAAGGGAAGCCAAGGCAGGGGTGGGGAGCCCCAGCAGACACAGCCCACGGCGATGCGTACTTGGCCTGCTTGCTCAGCAGCGTCACGTTGACGTTCCCTAGAACCAGGCTCAGGTACAGCCTAGGGGAGAGGGAGCCAGGCTGAGGAGAGGCACAGAGTGCCCAAAGCATGCCAGGCCTGAGGCGGGGCACCCCTCCCACCCAGCTGCCTTTCAAAGGCCTTGGCACAGGGTCCTGACCTTGGGGCTATGCGGTCCAACCCAGCCTTGCGCCCAGCCTCTCTCCCTGCCCACTCCAGCACCCTGACCAGGCTGAGCCAATGTCCCCAGCTGCCAAGTCTCCCCCAGAGCTTTCCCACCTTGGGGTCTCAGGAGAAGCCTAGCTGGGCAACCCCCTGGAAGCCGTCCCTACATCCCGGGTCATTCACTGGGCAGGGGACATGGCATCTCTGCAGAAGTCACCTTCTGTCACTACGCCACACTCCTTGCTACCTCGATTCCAGGCACTGCAGCCGAGTCCTTGGGGGCCCCGCACCCACACCATCCCTCAGCCCTCCTCCCCAGCCCAGGGACTCCCTTGGGAACTTGGGCTTCTGGCTGCAGGGATCCCACACGTTCAGCCTCCCTTTTTACCCACACAGGACCTCTCCCTCTTGGGGAGCCCCCACCCCCACCCTGTGCTCTCTGACCCCATTTTCCTTGCTGAAGCCTAGTCCCCAACCTCTCACACTGAGGCCACCTCCTGCCCATCACTTTAACTCAGCCTCCCCACACTGCCATTTCTCCCACAGCCAGGCCCGTCCTGTCCTTTCGTGCCACAGAAACTCCACGGCCTGACCGCAAGTCATGTCCCGAGCAGCGCCCCCAGCACATGGCGCTGTGCACACTCCGGCCCCAAGGATGGAGCCTCTTGTGGCAAACGGACCCTCAGAGGCTGCACAGGTGATCACAGGGCACAGACTCCAATCCAAGCAGCGGGGGCGGAAACCTTTCCCAGCGCAGGCCCAGCCTCCACCCCCGGGCTGCTGCCAGGTCATGGGAGGCGCCCCCCGTTCCCAGTAGCGGCCTCGGATGCTCCCAGGCCCTCTGCAATGCTCCCCCAGCAGTAGCCTCTGCCTGGCAGCAGCATTCTCCTCCTGTCTCCTCACCATCCTCAAGGCTCTGAGCCTCCGCCTGATGCACCGGAAAAGCCACCTAGGCCTCCCAGGACCTCTGTCATCCTCTCTCTCTCTGCCCCTGCCTGGTCCCTGCTCTCAGCCTTTTCTACCTGCAAGTTCACACACAGACCAAGCAAAAGCTGCCTCGACCCAGCAGTAACTTCCAACAAGTACTTTCCAGCACAGCCGGGCTTCTGAAGAGCTGCACGGAATCAGTTGTGTCCCCTCGGCTCTTCCATCAGCCCCAATACCTGCTTGCTCCACTGGTCCTCCAAGGTCCCCTGATCTGGGAAGCGACCCCTGCCCTGCTGCATCAAACCCCCACACGGGCCCACCTGGCCCCAGCGGCAAGCGACCCCTCCTTTCTTCCTTGCCTTCCAGAAATGCTGCAGCCTCCCTTCGGGGGCTCTGCCCTGCTTAAGGCTGTGCGCTGTGCTTGTCCATCCTCCCGGGAGGGCAGCTAGCTTTCCTAAGTGCATGTCTGACCTCTCTGGCCCCGCTGCCCCCTCACCTCCCACCCAGTACCTTTTCCCCACATCTGTCTAACTCACCCTCTAGACCCAAACGCCGCTCAGCAGCCCCTAGAAGCTTTCTCTGACCTCCCTGGTTGAGTCAGGTGACCATCAGTGCACCACCTGCAATGTCACCTGCGCTTCCCACCAGGCTCCCCCACAGTGAGCTGTCCCCAAAGTCAGGCTGCTCAGGCCATGACCTACAACCTTGCCTCCAGGGGGCTGCGATGAGAGCTGGGACAAAGCTCACCCGTTCTTCTTGGGCAAGTAGGCCTCCATGTCAAAGAAGAGGCCCTGCCGTTCCTTCATCTGGGTCTCCAGCTCCTGTGCAGCCGCAGCGCCCTCCGCTGGGAGGGAGGCTTTGCACCTGCAGGTGGGGCAGAAGGTCGGGGGGTGGGTCAGCAGGCATCATCCTGGACCCCCTGGCACAGAGGGAAATAGGAGGTGGAGAGATGGGAGGGGCCGTGTCAGGTCACCCTTGAGGTGGGGCCCGCTTCCCAGCCCACACCCAGCGGAGGATTCCTAACTTCTTCAGGACGAACGCCAGCTCCTGGAGCCGTTTCTTCTGCCGCGCGATGGAGCTGGCGCAGCTCGTCTGCAGCTTGGTCAGCTCCTCTAGCTTCAGACGGTACTGCCGGTGTGTCTCCTGGGCACGGAGAAGGCTTGGGAGCGCTGGGGAACTGCTGCTCACGGAGCATAGGCTCTAGCAGGAGACCTTACCGTGCCCACCCAGGCCCTCCCTGAGGTGCTCTCCCCCCAAGAGAAGAGCAGAGCTGGGTGTCCCCCTATGGCACCGCTCGCCAGCACCAAGCTCTGTGAAGATTTCTAGTCCCAGCCACCTAGTAGTTGTCCCCAACCCTACATGGGCTCTTGGTCCTGAGTCTGGCTTCCAAGCCTGCAGGTGCACCTACTAAAAGCACGCTTGGCCTCTCAGCTCTCCAAGCCAGCAAGTACAGGGAGCCTGGCTTAGCCACAGGGCCTTCTGCTCAGGCCTTGCTGATGCTTCCTCCCGGGTTAAAGGTCATCAGGCTTCAGGCTCCAGGGCCCTGTGTCCTAAGGCCCACCCCTTTCCTCACCCAGCACCTTTGGCCTGAGGCTAACTCCAGCACTCTGCCCTGGTGGGTGAACCTCAAAAAGGCATAGCCTGAAGACTGGGCTAGAGGCAGTGTGGAGAGATGAAGGCAGGGGGCCAAAACCTGCACAGTGGGAGCCAGGCTGGGAGACGGGGGAGAAGCACGAAGGCAGCTTGGCTGGGCAGGACCTGGGGCAGCCACGGAGGAGGAAGGGGCTGGAGCAAGAGAGGTAAAGATCTAACCGAGTCTCTGGTTGGCCTGGGACCCACTCTGGGTCTTTTTTTCCTCAAGCCCATGGGCCACCACACCCCCTCAGGTGCTGGCATGTGGCATGTGGCATCTCTTCGCAGATGCAGCCACCACCTTCTTCCTGGAGGAAGCCAGCAGCCTCCTCCCTTCTGGTCCGGGACAGAGCAGCCACGTACAAACCCCACTGAGATAAGGTGTCCTACAGCTTCCCAATGGCCCCAGCGACATTTCAGTCTGGGCCAGGCCCCACTCCTCTCCAGAGGGCAGCAGCCTGGCCTGTCAAGCCCCCCGCTCCTTTGGCAGGATGGACGCTGTCTCTCAGGGAAAGGCCCCGCCCCCATCTGTGCCGGAGACTTCACTGAACCCAGCTTTCCAGCGCTCAGTCAGGCGCTGCCCGAGGGCGGGGTCGTATATTTGTGGAGTGACTGACCCAGAGCCCTGGGCCTGGGTAGCAGCTCCTGGGAGCGGACCCCGGGCCAGGGCTGGGGTGCAGACCGCCAGGGAGCCGATGGGGGTCTCCGCTTCTTTCTGAGGCCCATAGTGATCGCGGTCGCCCAGCACAGTGCGGGTCCCAGTGGACGCGCAGAGGAACAGGTCTGCCGCCCGGACACTGGGACCCATGATCCTCGACCCCTGACCCCGACGACCTCCCAGCCTGACCTCGGGCTGCCTGACCCTTGAGCCCGGGCCAAAGAGATGTCGCGTCGCGGCCCAATGAGCGACCGCTGTAGGGCTCACCTGGATGGCCTGGAAGTCCTGCTGCAGATCCTCCCAGTCCCGCAGACAGTCGCCCAGCGGGCCGGGGGGCGGGGGCTGCATGGCTGCCGCGCCGCGGGCCGCAGGAGCCGCGAGTAGAGGACGCGCTGCTCCGCAAACCCGGCCGCCCCGAGCGCAGCCGCCTCCCACGTCGGCTTCCGGGCTCTAGCCGCCGCCGCCAACGGGAAAGGCCCTGGCGCGGGCCACGCGCGGGCCCCGCCCCCAGCCGGAGCCAATCAGGACCCAGGGTGGGGCAGGGGCGGGTCCATGTGAGCCGCGGGTTCCTAGCCCTGACGTCCCCGGAGGGACTGAGGCTGCCTAGCCTAAGCTTCCAGAGCCAACCACGTGGGGCTACTAGCGATGTTCCAGCCCTCTGTGCTGGAAGCAAACCAAAGCTCAGGGAGGTGACACCCGCCCTCCGTGCCTTGTCTCTGAGAAGTTACGCTTCTTTGAGGAAGGGACACCAACCCTCTCCCTATGGCTGGGATTTATAGCTCTCCTCTTTCTGGTTTCCCTGCCTCCCGGCCCACCTCTGCTGTCCCTCAGGCAGCCACCAGACTGCTCTTCTGAAGACACAACACTAACGTGCTCCATGCCCTTGCTTAAGACTTCCCACAGGCCCTGTCCGGCCCAGCGGGAGGCCCCTCACCATACAAAGCCCTCCTCTGCCGCCATCCCAGGTCCCGATCTGCACTAGCGCTGCCTGAAAATATCTTCTTCCTGCGGGCAAAACCCTACACCTCCATCCCTCCGCAGAGTCCTGGGCTCAGCATGTCCCAGCTTCCCCCAGGTGGTACTCTGGATGAATTTAGGGATGCTCCCACTCTGGGGACACCCTAAACTGTCCCACCCATCCCCTTGTCTGTGCTCTGTCCTAACGCCTAAGTTGTTCTGTGAGCGCTGCCAGCTCAAGGGAAGTGCACTTTAAGACCTGAGGAATTTTCTAGAAACCTGGGTGTGGGAGCTGGGAGAGGTGGGATCTCTCTTGGTGAACAGGGCAAAGGGGTAGGGGAGGCAGAGAAAGGAAATCTGTACCAGGTGACCCAGGGGCACAGTCAGAGCACTGGGCCGGGCAACGGGAAAGGGGTCTCATTTCAGGAGCTCTGGGGACGTCTACCCCTGGGTAAGCACTGTAACACTCCCTGTGGACACCACAAGGCAAGCACTCCAAGGCAAGCTCGAGGGTCCGAGTCATGGGGTATGTGGGACAGCCACTCCTGCAGCCAGAGGTGGCCCCAGAGGTGATCTGGGGTGTTCCAGGGCAGCCCGAGCAGGTGCATCTGCTGTGTCGAATGAACAAGAGGCCTAGGAAGAACCAGTACTGGAAGACTGAGGCTTGTGGCAGCGAGGGCCTTCTCCTTCCAGACCAACCTGCGTACACACTCTGGCCCGCTGCCCACCAGACGCCCCAAGCAAGGTTCTCTAGTGCCTGTCGCGGGACTGCAGAGATCAGTAGAGCGGGTCTGAGATGTCTGTGATAAAGTCTCCCAGGACAATCTTCTCCCACTCCAACAGCTGAGTCACCAAGCCCCAGTTTGGACGCATGTTGCTCTTGCAGTTCTTGACATGGGTCCAAGACCTCTGTGAGAGCAGAGACAAAGGAGACCTCAGGACTGGTTGTAGGCACTTTCCACAGCCTATGTGTGGAATGAGAGCTGCATGTATAACCAGCAGCGGTGTGGGGTGAATTCGTTAGGACAAGGAGTACTGGGGGCTGGTTCTGACGTGGGCAAGGAGGGAGGGAGGAAAAATAATTGCGAAAGTCTATGTGAAAACTCCTGTGGATAGGAAAAGACTATGCTCAAGCCTGGCACACAGGGCACACAGAACGGGACTTCAACAAAGGTTTGCATTGTGCATGAATGAATTACTGGGAAGAGGAAGAGAACTGGGCAAATTCTCTGAAGACAGAAGTGAGAGCTGCCTTCCTTCAGGTGCGCACCCCAAGCACAGGCAGGTGTGCGGCTTGTCTACACCGGGATTGAGGACAGAGGAAAAGGAAAAAGGCAAAAGGCACCCTAGCAAAGCAGGAAGAGTTCCTCACACTAATAACGACCACGTAGGAAAAGCCCATCACCAACATCACACTCAGTGGGAAAACACAGGACCAGGAATGGGGCAAGGACAGCAGCGTCACCACCTCGCTAGAGCAACCGGGCAGGAAAAGGAAATAAATACCCTTCAAACTGGAGAGGAAAACATAAAATTACCTCTGTTTGCAGATGACATGATCTCCTAGGTGGGAAACTCTAGAGATTCCACACACAGATCAGAGCTAATAAAATTCAGCCAAGTAATAACAAAATCAACACATAAGTCTTGGTGGCATTTCTATGTATTAAAAATAATCCAAAGAAAATAATTCCATGTGAAATCAAATAAAAATACACATAAAATCAAAGAGGGAAAAAAGTTATATATGGAAAGCTACCAAGCATTGCTGGAAGTAGATGGAAACACATCCCATGTCATAGATTGACAGGTTTGATATTGCAAAGCTGTTCCTATCAGAACCCCAAGTGGCATTTTTTTCCAGAAACAAAAATCCACCCTAACCTTACTACCAACTCTGCAGGAGTACAGAGGGCTCTATAAGGACACACTGTACACCTCTGCGCTCTGCTGGGGCACAATCAAGTCTTCTTTAGCTGCACAGACTGGGAGCCCTGACACAATGGGCTGCTACACCACACACAGCCCTGGGAGACACCAGGATCTGCTTCTAAGTAAGCTCTCCAGCAGCCAAATGCACAGAGGCAGGCAGGAGGGTGGAGGTTACCAAGGGCAGGGGAGGGCAAGTGGGTGGTTAGCATCTAGTGGGCAAAGCTTCTATTCTGGGTCACGAAAAGGGTTTGGAAATAGCTAGTGGTGATGGATGTACAACAGTGTGAAGGAAAGTAACGCCGCGGGAGCTCTGCTCACTGAAATAGCTAAACTAGCCTGAGTCATTTTATGTGTATTTTATCACAATTCAGAAAGAAGAAGCCATCCTAAACACGCCAAATAGGGGGGGAAAAAAACTTGTAGAGAGAACAAAGTTGGAAGTCTTACACTTCTTGATTTAAAACCTTGTGACAAAGCTACAGTAACCCAGTATAGCGCTGACAGGAATCAGAGAGACCCGTGGAATAAAAGAGACCAAGCACAATAAATCCCACATACATGATCATGTGATCCTGTTGCTGGTATTTGTTTCTGTTTGAATTGCAGTGCCGAGGCTTGAACCCAGGGCTTGATGCATGCTAGACAGTTATTCTACCGCTGAGCTGTATTACAGCCCTTCTTATTCTGAGACAGGGTCTCTTTAAGTAGCTCAGTCTGCCCTTGAATTTTCAAGCCTCTTGCCTCAGCTTCCCAAGCAGCTGGGATTACACGTGTGTGCCACTGCATGTAGCACAGAACCATTTGATAGGAGGAAGGCTTTGTAATAAGTGGTGGTGGGAAAGTAGGTATCTACAGGTAAGAGAATTAAACTGAAGACAGCAAGTCAGTAACAAAAAGCTGTTTCTTTGAAAAAATCAGTAGAATCAGTGAGACTTCATTCAGCCTAAGGAAAGAAGGTTACAAATTGTTAACATCAGAAAGTAAAAAGGACATCACTACAGGTTCTATGGACATTAAGAGGACAATAAAGAATACATTGAACAGCCCTATACTCACAAATATAAATGACCGATTTATTGAAAACAATCATCTCCTGAAACACACTCAAGAGATGAAATCAATAATTAGTATCCCTCATCCAGACATGGTGACATATGCCTATAATTCCAGCACTCTGGGAGGCTGAGGCAGGAGGATCAAAAGTTTGAAGCCAGCCTGGGCAAGTTAGCAAGATCATGTTTCAAAATAAAAACTTCAAAAGGGGCTGGGGAGGTAGCTCGGTGCAAAGGCCCTGGATTCAATCCCCACACCACAAATTAGTTGATTAATTAATTATCATAACCTTCAAAAGCAGAAAACACCAGGCCCAGATGGGCTTACTGATGGATTTACATATAATGAAATATCCTTTCAAAAGGAAGGAAACTACGTAAAATACCTGGAGTAGAAAAATTCACAGAGGTGGAAAATAGAACAGCAGTTTCCAGGAGCTGGGGGAGGAGGTGATGGAGAGTGGTTTGTGCGTATAGTTTCAATCTTGCAAGAGGTGAGAGGTTAGGAGCTTTGATTGCACAATGTGAATGTACTTAACAGGACTAAAGCACACACTGTAAACTGGTTAAGATGGTAAACTGCATGTACATTTTACCATATTTTTTTTTAAAAAAGTGGTGCCAAGAGGGCAGAGCTGTGCAGCGCTGGGTGGGTTGGAACAAGCCAGTAGGAAGCCCCACAAACCCTCTCACCCACCCCCAGCGCACACATGGCTTGCTGGCACCGGATCCTGGAGTTGGGCCTATGACTTTGGATTTGAGCTCTAACTCTGAGAGCTATGCAACCTCTGCAAGTCACCCAGCCCCTCGAGGCACATGGCAAAGCAGGTGGGCCAGCAGTGCCCTAAGCTGCGGGCCCCTGTGAATAAGTTATTATTACACATAAAGAACTAAAAGCCCTCTGTCACCATTAGCTGTTATAATCCTCCCAGCGTCCCCCACCCCCACCCTAGAGATCTTTAAGGCACAAAGCTGCTCCCAGCAGCCTAAAGGCACTGAGTTCAGCTTCTTAAAAGTATGCTGGCTCTGGGATCCCACATAACCTTGCACCAAAGCTTTGAAAACTCAAGTCATGGGTAGCTCTGAAGCCAGAGACTCCGGACGCCGGGTTGTGCCACATCACTCCCTGACCCCCACGCCTTGGCCTTAGCACCTGAGAAGCCAAGCTGGGCCCCAATAATTGGTACCTCGGGCCCATGAGTGATGGAAGTTCTTTGGGGGTCCCAAAGTGATTAATCATCACAGCTGAGCTGTGCGTCTTCCCCACATGGACAGGAAGCCTGCCCCCGGCACCCCTGCACACACAGACAGTGAGAGGCAGGAACTTCTCCCAGGGACAGCCTTGGCCAACCTGTGCCAGGATCCTGGGTACCACCTGGTAGCAGGAGAATCTAAGTGCCACTTGGGGCACAGGGGCAGTCCTTCCTGACCAGAGCTCTTTGGGCTGTGCAGTTTTTTAGCCAAGAGTGATCTAGACGGAGTACCCAGCAACAGGACTTGGTACAGATAAGAGCAGGACTGGCGCTCCAGGGAGGGAGTGCCAGGGCTTTTCCTGAAAGCAGGGTCCTCTACACTTCAGGGACTCCTGTGCCCATCCAACCACTGACCACAGCTCAGGCAACCGACCCCAGACAGGTGGGCTGTGCACCTCCCTGCAGGGCCCCTGAGTGAGGGGGTGCTGGGCCTGCATAAACCCCATCACCCTGAGGGCCCAGCTGCTACAGAACTTAAAGGAGCTGAGTGGGACAAGAGTTCTCACTCGGCTCTTGCCCTGACAGCCCCAGCAAGCAGCCCATGCCCCGAGATTATAGGCTGGCGTACCATGAAGAATGGCCTTCCTTTTTGAGGGTGAATAATATTTCATGTGTGGATATAGGGCATTTTCTGTACCCATTCACTTGTCCATGGACATTGGGTTGTTTCTACCTCTTGAACATGGGTGTGCAAACGTCTGTCTGAGTGCTTGCTTCCGCTTCTCTGGGGTGCGGCCCCAGCAGTGGAATTGCTCCCAGAGATCCCGCGGGGTGCCCAAACCACTAGCCAGTAAGCTCTGACTAGGGTTGTTCTTTGTCCCACCTCTGCTCTCCCCTTAAACACACCCCTAGGCTAATATGGCAACTTATTGGATCTCACCCAAGTCTTCTAAAGCAACGGTCCCCAAACTTTTTGGCATCAGAGACTGATCTTGTGAAAGATAGTTTTTCTACAAGTGGAGGCTGGGGTGGGAGATGGTCTGGGGACTCGGAGGAGCCTGCACCCTAGATCCTGCACCTGCACAGTTCATAGTAGGGTCCACACTCCTCTGCGAATCTAAAGCTGCTGCTCATCTGACTGAAGGCAGAGCTCAAGCAGTACTGTGGGAGATGGAGGTGACTGGAAATTCAGATGAAGCTTTGTCCCCTCACCCACGGCTCGCCTCCTGCTGTGCGGCCTGTGGCCTGGGGGAAGGGGATCCCTGCTCTAAGAGCATGAGTGGGCCCCTGAGAAAGCACCGCCTGGGAGTCAGGAGTGCCGGTTCTTCCTGGGGTTGCCAGGATGGCTCCCTTCTTTGCGCCCCTGTCTGCGCTGTGCTCTCACAGTGAGGGAAGATTGCTGGTGCGGACACCTGCCGAGGCCCTGCCAGCACTGCAGTTCTGTGACCTTGGAAAACTCCTGGGCAAACCCCTAATGGGCACAGAGACAGTGGCGGAGCCATACCGACGTACTCCGGCCTGTCCCAGCCAGCCCTGCCTACCCAGCCTCTGCCTTCCAGCCTGCAGCACTGGGACCTTGCCCTTGAGTGCTGGGCACTGGGTTCCCCCCAGATTTGGATTCCCCTCCCTCATTCTTCCGCTTCCCACCCCTACCAGAGCCCCAGGCAGGACTGGGCTCCTGTCCCTCTCAGGCCCAGCTCTGACTCCTCCTCCTCCAGGAAGCCGTGGCCCAAGCCTGGTTCAGAGCACGCGTACCTTCAGCGTCTCCTGTTTCTTGTGCATGAGGAAGGCAATCACAGCGGCACAGCTGCGGCTGACGCCCCGCGTGGAGAAGACCAGAATGACAGAGCCCAGGTGGAGGTGAATTTCTGCAGGAGGGGGAAGGGGAGGGGAAGGGGGCATTTACACAGCCTCTTCCCTGTGATCCTGGGTGGCTGGCAGAACACTGGCCGTGGTGGGCCTATGGCCTGAGAGTGAGTTCACAGGAAGCAGGATGGGACCTGGGTGAGTCACATCGCTGCTCGAGAGCACAGTGGCCAGCACAGGGGATCCTCGGACCTGGTTGGCAGCTCCAGAGAACCCTGCCTGGGCACTAGCTTCATCAGGGCAAGGCTCTTCCCCAGCTGTCCAGGATTCTTGTCCAGGAAGCTCTGCCACCAGCTGGCCTAAGGACCACAGGACCACCCCTCAGGGACACCCAACACCAATAGAGGCAGCTTAGGCCCGATGTGGACCAGTTCCTCTAAGCCACAGTTTCCTCATCTGGAAAGCAGGTTAACAGCATATGCCTTTCTCCTTTGTGGGTTTTAGTCTATTCTGTGCTTAGCCCAGCAGTGCCTGGCATAGAAATATCAGCTACAACCCTGTAACCCCTGAGGTTGTGAGTCCTTCCCAGACTGGCCTAGGAACCCGTAAGAACTGTGGATAAATGTCCTGGGTATAAAAAACCAGACTGTCAAGGCCGGAACAGGACTTGGAGATGGTGATTAAGGTCAACACCACTCATGGCACAGATGAGGAAACTGAGGCACAATTAGTAAAGGGCTGACCTAGAGCTGCCCAGTGAGGTCCAGCTGTGAGAAGCCATAAGACTCTGCCTTCTCAGAGCAGGGCACACAGAAATCTGAGACTCAGGTCCTAGTCAAGTGACAGTGGCGATATTCTGGGCAAATAAGGGACAAAGGACTACAGCGCCATTTCCGGTAGCTTGTGCAGCCACTCAGGCCAGGGGCCATGCTGGTGCCAAACTGGAAGTAGGCGGTGGGGCTCTGTTCTGACTCCGCCTTGCTCTCCCGGGATCTGGCTCTCCCTAGACAATCCCAAGACTTGGGGAGACTAAAGATTCTCTCTCAGTGCGTTAAGCAGCTGGTGGGGATCAGTGTGTGCAGTGGAGGACGGAGAGGGGCCAGGTGCACACAGGATAATGGTGGGAGTCAGGGTTGGAAAGGCCTGGAGAGCCTTCCTCCCCTAACCACAGGGCTCACTAGGGATGGGTGCAGGGATGGGCTGAGATCCACAACATAAGCACCTATAATCAGAAGGCATGGCAATCTAGCCAGGGCCAGAACAGGGCACACGGCCCACGATCTGATGCTCTCACTGGACCTCACTGCCCCCAAGGAAGCACCATGGCCGCCCCATTGCTCAGGGCCCATCCATACTGGGCCAGGCGTGGGTGGGTCCTGTCCTCCCTGACCTGAGCACTGTGAGTCACATCCAGGGAAAGGAGGAGGCGCCACAGCCTTCTGCCTCGTAGGCAAGGCAAGTGGCCCTCCTGTTGGGGAACACTCCTTACCGATGAAGTGACAGATGTGGCGTAAAAAGGGCAAAATCTTGGATTCTGAGGAATCTTCTATCTGGATGTGCAGAAGGTTATCAGGATCACCCACGAAGCTAAGCAGAAGAACATGGGTAACTGGGCAGACTTACCGACAGCCCCATGGGGGTGTTCCCCATATACACTGCAGGACTGCAGGTGAAGGACTGGGGGCAGATAGCTGGGAAGTGTGGGCAAGCATCTGAGCTTCTCCCAGAGAGAGTAGTGCGGTGTGGATTGCGTGGGCTCATCTGTGGAAGGCGCTACCAACCTGGATGGTGCATAAGAGGTGCCCAACAAATGTGACATCATCATTATTAACCAAAACACGGTGCTTTCCTTTAACACGGTGTGAAATCACTCAACCAGGATAAGAAAACACAGCTAATGGCCTTGGAGACTGAGCCTGCTGTGCCAGGTGCTGAGAGCAAAACAGGAGGGATGGAGACCCGTGTGCTGGTTGCTGCAGGTACAGGGGTTGGGGAAGCTTTACTAAGCACAAGCGACAGAGAAGGAACAACCCAAGCAGGTACCTGAGGACGTGTTCCAGGTAACACAGAAGGCAAATGCAAAGGCCCCGAGGAGGAGCGTGGTTAACAGATCTGAGAAACAGCAGAGAGACTGGAGTGGCCAGACCTTCCTGGACAAGGGAGAGAGAAGAGGGCCCCAAGGTGGGTGCCTGCCTGCAAGGAGCTCAGCATAATGCCTGGCATACAGTAAGCACTTGAAACCCCGGTGCACTGGTGACATTCGTGAGAGTGCGGAGTACTGTGGTAGGTGGCTGGGTTAGTTCCTGATGAGCACTTGCTGAGACAAATGCAAGCACAATTCCCCATCCTCCTTCTTTGCCTCCCTCCCCAGGATCCACCTCTCCATCATTTGCTCAATGCCCATCCTGTGCCAGACCTTGGGCCAGACCCTCCTAGATTCCAGGATCTCCCTTTTCAATGGGGCAGCAGACATGTGAAGACCTCCAGTCCAATTGGCTAGGTGGTGGGCTAATACTGGGATGAGGGAGCTTCACATCGCAGGGGAACTTTTGAGAGAACACGGCAGGGTATACAATGAAGATATAAAATCCAGCTGAGTTTCTCTATACTAGCAGCAGATAGAAACTGACATTTGGGGTTTCATTTGTTTGTTTGTTTTGGTTTTTTTTAGACACAAGGTTTTGCTATGTAGTCCAATCTGGCTTCAAACTCTTGGCAATTCTCCTGCCTCAGCCTCCCAAGTGCTGGAATTAAAGGCATACAGCACCATGCCTGGCAAAACTTGACATTTTAAAAGTACCATATAGATCTCTGGGACAGTAGGGTCTGTGAGAGGAGTGTGGGTCCACGCTCTGTGCTTTCTCCATTATCTCTGGGACAGCAGGGCTTGGGAGAAGAGTGTAAGGACACACATCTTTGTTGAGTTAGAACCCCAAGATCTGAGACCCAGGACATCAGCTGGGCCCCAGGTGCATGGGCACACACACACATTTGGAGGGTGGAGTAATTAGGGAGACCAGCAATGTGGAAGTGTCTGAAGCAGCAGGGAGGAGCCAGCAGTTGGACTCCAGAGAACTCCACCAGCAGAAGTCCAGTCCCATCTCCCACATCCAGAGGCCAAGATCAGCTCCATACCCAGCACACTTCTGGGATTAAACATGGACACCATCACATAACTGAACAGCGTTCTCTTGTTTGTCTGATTGGCTATCCCTTCCTCTCTGGTTGGATGTCGTCTTGTTTTATTCTGTGTTCTGCAGTTATTTTTGTATCTGGGTTTTTTTTCTCCCCTTTTGTCCCATCTCTTTCTCTGGTCTCTTTTTCCTTTTTGTTCTCTTCTTCTATTTTTCATTCTTTCTCTTTCTTCTTTTTCTCAATGTTTAGGTTTCTTATCTTTCCTCTTCATTCTCTTTTATAGACCCTCTTTCTCTCTTTCCTCAACTACTTCTTGAATTTAAACTTTCAAATGAGTAAACATTGTCTGTGCCCTCTGTGACTACTCCTTTGTATTCTATTTTATTCTTTCCCTCCTGTGTCTTCCAGTTTCCCAAAACTCAGGTGACCATCCTTTAATCTCCAGTCTTGATTCTACTCTATTTGACCTCACTCATCACTTTACCTAACCTATGCCCATCATAACACCCCTGACCCCACAGAAGGACAAAATCACATGACTAAGGGGAAAATCACTATATATAGGTGTACAGTATATGTTTGATTTTGTGATATAATTTTAGAGTTTGCTCCTGTGGTCAGAGGTAGCAGGTTAATGGTTACCATACTTTATCAGTAGTTAAGCTGTACTTGAAACTGTTATTATTATTATCTGTACTAATTTAGCCAGGATGTCATACATATTATAGACAGTTTTTGTCCCCTGTATTATCAGTCTGTGATTGTATGAGGTCATAGTCATCACAGTACCAAAGGATTAGGATCTGAGCCAAATAGTATCCTTGTATCCTTTACAAATTGGAAAGGTAGAGTCTTGGGATAACTATAAGAAACCACCTACATCTAGAAGACATCCCTGAAGAACAGACATCCTTTAGGGAAGCCGCAATGCTAGCAATAAAGCTGTATGTCATAAGAAACCAGCAAGTACCAACATAGAAAACAAAATAAAATAGAGAAATCGAAAATGACAAGACACAGAAGCAAAATGCAACCCCAGAACCCCAGTCCACCTAGGACAAGCCCAGAACTCAAGGAGATAGGTGAAATTGCAAGTCAAACAATGGAACTTCCTAAAATGATAGGAACAGGAGTGAAAAATCAAGTGGAAAGGGCTATAGAGAAAATAATGGCCAGGCATGGTGATGCATTCCTATAATCCCAGTATTTGGGAGGCTGAAATAGGAGGATTGTTGTGAGTTCAAGACAGGCCTGGGCTACAGAGTGAGCTCAAGGCCAACCTGAACTGCATAGTAAGACTTTGTCTCAAAAGGATAAAAAAAAAAAAAAAAACTAAGTAAAAAAAAAAGAGGAAGAAATGAGATTTAAAATCAAAGATATTATAGAAGACACAGATAAAAGAATAGATAAGCTTTAAAAATGATGTAAACAAAAAATGTCCAGTATAGAAAAGAAATAGAATCTATAAAACAGACCCAAAGAGAAATCTAAGAGATTAAAGCCTCCCCTGAAAAATATATACAACAGGTTGAATGAAGGAGAGGAGAGGATTTCAGATCTTAAAGACAGAATTACAGCTAGTGATAATGGGGGGGAAAAGATATCTTAAAATAGCAAGAGACCATAAAAAAATCAATCCAACAGGTACAAGATGAAGCAAAGAAGAATAACATAAGATTGATTGGAGTCAATAAGCAAGCTGGAAACAACACAAATGACATAAAAAAAAAACTCTTCACAGAAATAATGACAGAAATCTTCACAAGCATGGATAAAGAATTTGACATACAAATAAATGAAGCATACAGAACTCCAAACAATCACAACCAAAGTAAAACTACACTAAGACATATAATAATCAAGATTCCAGAAATTTAGCACAAGAACAGAACATTAAAAGCTGCTAGAGAAAAGATCACTTATAAAGGAAAGCCCATCAAAATCACGGTGGACTTCTTCACACAAATTCTCAAGTCAAGAAGAGCTTGGAGTGAAGTATTTCAAGTCCTGAAAGAAAACTTCTAACCCAAATAGATGTACCCTGCAAAACTCTTTCAAAATTAATGGAGAAATAAGATACTTCCATGACAAAGAACAACTGAAGAGATTTATGAACACCAAACCAACACTGCAAAGAATACTGAAAGACAGTTTAGAAAGACAAAAAGTAATGGCAATTCCAAGAATAACAACAGAAAGAAACCACCAGGCAGAGCAAGCAATTAAATAGAGGGAGAAAGTATGGAACCAATAGCAGAAAATACCACCACCAAGATAAGCCAATATATATCAGTTAAACCATCAATGTAAATGGCCTCAATTCACCAATCAAAAGAAACAGACTGGCAGAGTGGATCAAGAAACAAGGTCCAACAATATTCTACATACGAGAAACACATTTAACACAAAAAGAAATTCACAGACTGAAAATCAAAGGATGGAAAATAATCTTCCATGCAACAGGAACCCAGTAAAAAACAGGAGTAGCTATTCTGTTTGCAGACAATGTGAACTTCAAACCAAGAATGATCAGAAGGGATACAGGAGGTCACTACATACTTTTTAGGGCAAAACTTCAAGAGAAAGGGATAGCAATCATAAATACATATGTACCAAATGCAGCAGCACCCAACTAGATAAGACAATTATTAGTAGACATGAAAAATAAGCAATAACAGTTGTAACAGGATACCTGAATACCCCATTGTTACAGAGAAATAGATCAACTAGATAAAAAATCAGCAAAGAAATAACAGAACTGAACCAAATCTGTCAACAAATGGACTTAGTAGATGTTTTCAAACCATTCCACCCAACATCATCAGAATACACATTCTTCTCAGCTGCACATGAAACATTCTCTAAAATAGATGATATATAATCGCTTCTTGGCCTTTTGGCTAAGATCAAGTGTAGTATCTGTTCTTATCAGTTTGAAATTGATGATATACTAGCCCACAGAACATTCTTAAGTAAATGCAAAGGAATTTGAAATTATCCTATGCATATTATCTCATAGTGCAATGAAAGTAGAAATTAATGGCAAAAGAAACTGAAAAAACTCCATAAACACATGGAAATTAGGGGCTGGGGATATAGCTCAGTGGAATAAGCGCCTGCCTAGCAGGCTCAGGGTCCTGAGTTCAATCCCCAGTACCGCCAAAAAAAAAAAAAAAAAGAACATGGAAATTAAATAATACCCTCCTAAATAATCAATGAGTCACACATGAAATAAAGGAAGAAGTTAAACAATATCTACAACCAAATGAGAATGCAGATACAACATACTGGAACTTATGGGATGCAGTGAAAACAGTCCTAAAAGGGAAATTTATAGCAGTAAATTCTCACAGCAGGAAAACAGGATGAACACAAATAACCTAATGTTACACCTCAAACTTCTAGAAAAAAAGAGCAAGACAAACCCAAAACCCATAGAAGGGAGGAAATTATAAAGATCAGAGCAGAAATTAACACAATGGAGACCAAGAAAATAGTATAAAGAATTAATGAATCAAAGAGTTGGTTCTTTGAAAGAATAAATAAAATTGATAAACCTTTAACCAACTGTTATGGTTGATACATTTTGTCAACTTGGGGAGTCTAGAGGTTTGGCTGAGTGATTCAGCAGGAAGCCAGGGTGCTTACTTTGTATACATCCTGAGCCCGTGGAAGAGGAGGGCATGGTGATTGTGTGAGAGCTACACGCCCCCTGGGTGGGGGTAACCTGTTTACAATGTAAGGGAAGAGAAGAGGCTGCTTGCTGCCATCCCTCCCCTTTGGCTCTTGTTTTTTTACTGTGCTCTGCTGCCATGAACAGTTTGCCCTCTGCCATGTGCCACTCTGCCTCTCAGTCAGCCGAGTATGGACTGAAACCTCCACAAACTGTAAGCTAAATAAACCTTTCCTTCCTTCAATTTGGGTGTTGGGTATTTTGTCTCAGCAACAAGAGAAAAGTAACCAAGACACCAACCTTATCAAAAAAAGGAAAGAAAATACTCAAATTGATGCACTGATGAATGATAAGGGTGGAGTCACTACAGATCCTATGAAAATTCAGAAGATCATCAATACCTATTTTCAAAATTTTAACTCTTATATGGTGGAAAACAGAAGAAATGGACAGATTCCTAGATTTGTATGAATTACCAAAACTGATTCAAGAAGATATAAAAATTCTTAATAATCCAATATCAGTTAATGAGATTAAAAAAATAATTAAAATCTTACCATCAAAGAAAAGCCATGGTCCTGATGGATTCACTGCTGAATTTTACAAGAAATTTAGAGAAGATTTAATGCCAATACTCTTCAAACTCTTTAACGAAATTGAAGGGTAAGCAATACTCCCTAATTCATTCCTGGAGGCAAGTATTACCTTGATACCAAAACCAGAGAAAGAGCTGGGGATATAGCTCAGGGGAATAAGCACTTGCTTAGCAAATGCAGGGTCCTGAGTTCGATCCCCAGTACCGCAAAAAAAAAAAAAAAAGAAGCTTCTGAAAGTTCAAAACCAGAGAAAGACTCAACCAGAAAAGAGAACTACAGGGCAATCTCTCTTATGAACATAGATGCAAAAATCCTCAATAAGATACTAGCAAACAGAATGTAGCAAATCATCAAGAAGGTTATATACCATGACCAGATGGGATTTATCTCAGAAATGGAGGGATGGTTCAACATACACAAATCAATAAATGTAATACACCATATCAACAGAGTCAGAGACAAAAATCACATGATCATCTCAATAGATGCAGAAAAAGCTTTTGACAAAGTCCAACACATTCATGATAAAAACCTTACAGAAAATTGGAATAGATGGTCTTTACCACAATCTGATAAAAGCTAGCTATGACAAACCAACAGCCAACATCATGCTAAGTAGAAAAAATGTGAAAGTTTTCTCTCTAAAATCAGGAACAAGACAAGGATGTCCACCATCACCACTCCTTTTCAACATAGTTCTTGAAACATTAGCCAGAACAACTAGACAAGAGAAAGAAATAAAAAGAATAAGGATAGTGAAAGGAAGAAGTTAAATTATCATTATTTGCATATGACATGATACTCTACATAGAGGAACACAAAAACTCTACCAAAAGATTCCTAGAGATAATAACCAAATTCAAGTGCATAGCTGGATACAAAGTCAATACTCTAAAATCAATAGCATTCTTGTACACAAACAACAAACTCATTGAGAGAGAAATTAGGAAAACCACATCCTTCACAATAGCATCCAAAAAATGAAATATTTAGGAATCAATCTAACCAAGGAAGTAAAAGATCTATATATTGAAAATTACGGTACTCTGAAAAAGACATTGAAGAGAATATCAGCAAATGGAAAGATATCCCTTGCTCAGGAATAGGAAAAAACAACATTGTGAAAATGGCCATGCTCCAAAACATTGTTATATAGATTTAATGCAATTCTGATCAAAATACCACGAGCATACCTCTCAGAACTAGAGAAAACATTGCTAAAATTCATTTGGGACCAGAAAGGACCTAGAATAGCAAAGGCAATCGTGAACAACATAGGCAAGGCAAGAGGTATCACAACCCCTGACTTGAAATTATATTACAAAGCTACTATGATAAAATCAACATGGTACTAGCAAAAAAGCAGGACAAGTGGAATAGATTACAAGATACAGACACAACTACAAACACATTTAACCACCTTATCTTTGACAAAAATTAGTCTGGAGATTCCTCAAAACGCTAGGATTAGAGGTCTCATTTAACCCAGCCATTCCTCCTCTGGGTATTTTCCCAGAATTAAAATCATCACACCACAGTGATATATGTGCGCCCATGTTTATAACAGCACAATTTGTCATAGCAAAATCTTGAAAACAACCCAAATGCTCATCAACCAAGGAATGGATAAAAAAGATGTATTTTTATACAATGGAGTACTACTCAGCTATAAAGAAGGATAAACTTGAGACATTTATAGGGAAATCGATGCAACTTGAGTGCATTCTCATAAGTGAACTAAATCAGTCTTGCATGTGTAAACACTGTATTGTCTCCCTAGTATAAGAAGCTGCAAGAATAAATAAGATCCAAAGTGTACAATAGATATTATGAAATGGGAAGAAAATGCTCAAAAAGAAAGAGAAACTGGCATGGGAGAAAGGAGAAAAGAAGGAAGGGAAAAGGAAAAATAGATAAATAAATACATATATATACACACAAGATAGTTAAGATAGTTATACTACTAATTGATATTAGCTCATTGAAAGGAAAGGTATACACCTATATTGTTTGATCAATTTTTCATGCCTCTGTCTTTAATATGAGTAACCACTTTGAAGATAATAGTATGCAATGTATTAGCCATTGTTACTCTCCTACAATCTTGTTTTGAAATTTTATGGCAGTGTTTTTATTACTTATTTTTCTTTTCCTTCAAATAAAAAAATATTGGGTGCTTTCCCACCTCCTGTCATAGCAATTTGTGTGTACCCATATTTGTTACAGCACAATTTGAAGCAACCATGTATCTTCCCAATGTGAGAGCCCGAGGGAGTTAATAAACCAAAAAGTACAGTTATTAGCAGAGGGAAGATGACTGATTAGGTGGGAGAACAATGGAGATGAGGCTGGAGAAAATAGTTTGATTAATTGAATGAGCCATCATTTGTATAACAGAGCAACAAATGCAAAGGTAATATTATGTAATACAGCATCCAGGGTTAATTCCCTACTATCTTCTCTATAATTTTGTATTTCCTTTATTGTTTTTGTGCTATTCTCGCTTATATGTCTCCATTCTTTTGTCTTTAAAATAAAAAAGCATTTGTAAAATTAGAAACTATCATATCGTCTCATCCAAAAAAGATAGTTGGGGAGAAATATGACACAATATGTGCAATGTCTATACACTGAAAACTAAAAAACTTCGCTGAAATTAAAGATCAGAATAAACACAAGGAGAGATCATGATCTGGAGACTCAACATAGTTAAGAATTGATTCCCTCTGAATTCACATATGGGTTCAACTCAACCCCAATCAATATGTTAGCAGGCTTCTTTGTAGAAACTGACAAGATGGGAAAGCATCAAATTCTAAAATTTATATGGACATTCAAAAGAATTTTGAAAAGAAGAACATAACTAGAGGCCAAACAGTACCTGAGCTCAATATTTATTATAAAGCCACCATAACCCATCTTGTGGAATTAGTGTAAAGAAAGGCTTATGTTAATGGTAAGGAATAAAGCATCTAGATCTAGCCTTAGAACAGCCAAATGATTTTCAAAACAAATGCCAAATAGATTCAACAGGAAAAAGAATATCTTTTCAACAAGATTAATGGAGCAGGCACAGTGATGGCCTGGTAAGCACGAGGCCATGAGTTCAATTCCTGGTACCAAAATAGACAACAAAACAAGATTAATGGGGAAAACAGCAAACCACATACACACCATGTACTTTGTTTCATATCTAGCGTCATATGCAAAAATATTTCAAAGTGGATCACAAAAGACAAATTTTAAACTATAAATTTTTAGAAGAAAACACAGGAAAAAATTCTTCATGAAAATTTCAATGTCCACAAACATGGATGCCTGTGTTCAGACTCTCTTTTGTTCTGCTGGTTTATGTCTCCATCCTTGCACTAACACCTTTCTTGCTGGAGTTTTAAGTCCTTGTAACTGGTCAAGCAAAACTTACCATTTGTGTTTTGTTCAGTATGAAGCTACTTTTGCTCTTTGCACTTCCACATAAGTTTTAGAAGGCTGCTGGAATCTGATGGTATGACAATGAATCTACACATCATTTGGGGAAGAATCAACAGCTTCACAAAATTGATTCCAGTGATCTGTCACTATAGCATGTCCCTCTGTTTATTCAGGTAATCTTTAATAACTCTAACACTACACACTCCTCTCTTTAGAGATTCTGCACATCCTTCACTAGGTAAATTCTTAGGTACTTAGCATTTTATCACTATTATAAATTACATCTTTTTTTGTACTGGGAATTGAACTAAGGACCTTGCATTTGCCAGGCAGGTGCTGTGCCACTGAGCTATCTCCCTAGCCCTGTAAATTACATCTTTATAAAATTTCATTATGCTTTTCATTGGTACTGAGAAAAATAACAACCCACAGAATGGAAAATTTTTCCCAGCTATTCCTCAGAGGACTAATATCTAGAACACATAAGGAACTAAAAAAAATGAGACCTCCCAAAGTAAAAGATCCAATCAAAAAATGAGCAAGTCAAATGAATAAATATCCCCTGAAGAAAAAGTACAAATGGCCAATAAATACATGAACAAATGTTCAACATCACTGGCTATCAGAGAAATGCAAATTAATTTAAAGAACACTGAGAGTCTGTCTTACCCCAAAAGAATGGCCATCATCAAGAAACCAAATAATAACAAACGCAGATAAGGCTACAGAAAGAAAGGAGCCTTTTTACCTTGATGGAAGGAACATAAACTAGTACAACCACTATGAAAATCAGGATGAAGATTTTCAAAAAAACTAAAACTGGAAATTCTATTCTATCCATCCATTCCCCTCCCAGGTATCTTCTCAGAAGAGCTAAAGACATTGTACTACAGTGATACATGCTTTATAGGAGCGCAACTCAACAGCTAAACCTTGGAAACAGCCTCTATGTCCATCCACAGGTGAATGTACAGAGATAACGCGGTGTTCACACACATGGAGGGCTACTCTGCCGTGACGGATAGACTGGAGTCATTTATAGGAAAAGAGGTGCGTCTTGAGATCATAATATTAAGTGAAATAAATCAGAGACAAGCTTCAGTGTGCCAGGCTTTCTCTTATATGAGAAACCTGAAATATAAATAAAGAGCACAACAAAAGACAAGGAGAAGTCAGGAGGCAGACCCTTCCCAAATGAGGAGGGGATGAGAGGATGGAGGGAGGAGGAGGAAAGGGGATGAAAAAAAATAAGATCTGTTCTCTATGGGTGCCATCTCCATACAAGGAACATAGTCACTGTATACAGCAAACATGAACTAAGAGAAAACAAACACCTCTTTATAAAGAAAGAAAGAATACAGAGAGAACACTCCGTGAGCTTCACCTAGTTTCCCCAGTGGTGACATTTTGCAAGAGGATACTGTAGCAGAACCAGGATATTGACACCTGACACAGTCGATCAGTCTTATTCAGACTACTTGTATGCCTGTGTCTGTCTGTATTAAGGTCTATACAAAGTTATTATTTGTGTAGGTTCAGTTCCAGGGACCCAGAGACCAAACAGCTGTAACGCTAAGGATATCCCTTTTATAACCACACCTACCTTCCTCTACCTAACTTCTTCCCTAACTCTTGGCAACTACTAATCTAGCCTCTACTGTTTGTTTGTTTGTTGAGGCAGGGTCTTGCTATGTAGTTCAGGTTGGTCTTGAACTCACTATGGAGCCCAGGCTGGCTCTGAACTTACAATGATTTTCCCACCTCATCCTCTCCATTACTAGGATTACAGACATATACCACCGCCTGGCTAGCCTTTACTCTTAAAATTTGTCATATCAAAAATCTTATTTAAGTAGAAATATATCACATGTAACACTTTAGATTTGGTGTTCTGTGTTTTGTTCAGCATTAATTCCTTGGAGATTGAAGTTTTGTATGTAGAAATAGTTTGTCCTTTGCATTGCTGAGAATTCCATGGTATGTGTGTACCACACCATGTACCACACTGTATCTAACTACTCCCCAGTGGGCCAGCTGCTGGGCACATGCACACGCGGGTTTTGAAGTAATATGTTTTCATTTCTCTAAGGTAAATGCCCAATAATAACTTTTCATAGCAGCAAAATCTATAGTAATAATGATGACCTTTCTTTTATGCCAAATATTGGAATTTTTTGCTTTCTGTCTCTTTTGATCAGTTTGGTAATGGCATATCAATTTTATTGATCATGTTGAGAAATGCCTTTTGGTTTCATTGATTTTTCTCAGTTGTTCTGCTGTCCTCATTTTTATTCTTATCTTTATTATTTTCTTTCTCTTGCTTACTTTTCTAATTTTTTAAGATGGAAGTGTAGGTCCTTAACCTGAGAGTTTCCTTTTGTACTACAGACATTTAGATTTAGGCTATAAATTTGCCTCTATGCAGTGCTTTAGCTGCATATCCAAATTTCGCTATGTGGTGTTATGGTTTGGGTAGGATATGTCCCCCAAAAGGCTTGGCTGCTGATGGCCTTTAAGGAAGTGGTTCAATCAAGAGGGCCCTAATTTCGTCAAGTGGATTAATCCACTGACAAAAGGATGAGTTGCTAGTATTATTGGACGGTGATGGAAACAGGGAATGGTGCCCAGTTGAAGGACGTGGTTCACGGGTGTGAGCCGTGCCCCTGGACTATCTCTGGTCCTCAGCCCCTTTCTCACTTTCTGCTTTCTGATTCCCACGAGGGGAGCAGCTTCTCTGCTGTGCCCTTCCACTGTGATGCTCCTGCCTCAGAGCCAGCTGACCATGGCTGAAACATTTGAAACCATGAGCCTAAGTAAATGCTGCCCTGGGGGAGGGGTAGGTACTGGGGGTTGAACCCAGGGCTTTGCACTGAGCTATATCCCCAGCCTTTTTATTTTGAGACAGGGCATTACTAAATCACTAAATTGCTCCGGTTGGGTCTGAACTTGTGATCCTCCTCCCTCAGCCTCCTGAGTGCTGGTATTACAGGCATGTGCCACCGTGCCTGGCTATGAACATATATTAAGAATATATTCAAAGACTAGAAGAACATTTTAGCTGTTGGGTGGAATGTCTTATTATCTATTTGATAAAGTTGGATATTTACATACTTCTAGTCTTGAAGTTATACCTTATCCTTTTTTTTTTTTTTTTGCAGTGCCAGAGATCAAACTCAGGATCTAGCACTTGCCAGGCAAGCACTTATTCCACTGAGCTATATCCCCAGCCCCATCTTTTTATACCCTATCTTGTGTTTACTTCTTCTATTAATTGTTGAGGTTGAGCTGGGCATGGTGGTTCATGTCTATAATCCTAGTACTTGGGAGGCTGAGGCAGGAGGATTACCATGAGTTTGAGGCCAGGCTGGGCTACATAAGGAAATTCAAGGCCAGCCTGCACTACAGTGAGATCCTGTCTCAAAAAAAAAATCATTGAGATAGATGGTGAAATCTCTGATTACAATTGTGAGTTTGTCTATTTATTCCTTCAGATTTGTTTTGATTTGCTTTGTTTCTTGAGACAAGGTCTTGCAATGTAGCCCAGGCTGGCATCAAACTTGCAATCCACCTGCCTCAGCCTCACAAGTGCTGCATATGCTACTACAGCCAGTTATCAGGTTTATTTCATGCACATTAACCTGTTGCATTAGGTATATATGTGTTTAAGATGATTGTGTACTTTAGAATAGTCTAGATTATTTGACTACTTTTTCACAATGAAATAAATGATCCTCTTTATCTCTGGTGGCATTCTCCACTATGAACACTATGAAGTCTGATTTTCTGGTAATATAGCCACCCTAGAGGTTTTTAAACTTTTTCATAGCCTAGCCTGAAATATCTTGTTCTACTGTTTTACTTATTTTTTTTGATGGGGGGTCTCACTATTCTGCTAGGCTTGCCTCAAGCCAGTAAGCTCAAATCATCCTCCTCCTTAGCCTCCTGAATAGGTGGGACTACAGACGCACACACCACTGTGCCTAAGTACCTTTTCACTGTTTCAACCAATTTTAATAAGAGGTGTTTGTTTGTTTGTTTGGGGTTTTTTGAGACAGGGTCTCACTGTATACGTCAGACTGCCCTTGAACTCACTATGTAATCCAGGCTTGCCTTGAACTCATGGCAATCCTCCTGTCTCACCCTTCCAAGTGCTGGGATTATAGGCATGTGCCACCACACCCACTTATCTTTATACTTCAAGAATATTCTTTTAGGCAGTTTATGACCCCTTCCTTTTACCTGGGGTACTTGTACTATTTATATTTGTTGTGATTATTGATTTGAGTTGAAATCTATCATTTTGCTATTTGTTTTCTATTGATCTCACCTCTTTTTTAATATTGACCTTCAATCTTCATCTTCTGCCTTTTTAGTTATTTGTTACAGTTCATTTTTCTTTCTTGTTGTTTTATTAATTATATATTTTGTGGTTTTATTTTTCAGCAGTTGTATTTGAGTTTACGTACAGGAACGCTATTGATTTTTGACTGTTGACTTTGTATCCAGCTATGCTACTGAATGTGGTTATTAAATCTAGAAGTCTTTTGGTGGAGTTTTGGGGCTCTTCTACGTAGAGTATCATGTCACCCACAAGTAATGATAATTTAATTTCTTCCTTTCCTACCCTTATTCCTTTTATTTCTTTCTCTTGTCTAATTCCTCTGGATAAAGTTTCCAGGACTATATTGAATAAGAATGGTGATAGTGGACATCCTTGTCTTGTTCCTGATTTTAGATTGACAGCTTTCAGTGTTCATCCATTTAGTAGAATATTGGTTGCTGGTCTGCCATAGATGACTTTTATCAGATTGAGATGAAGACTATCTACTCAAAAAAATAAAGATCACTTATTCTAATTTTCTATAGGGGTTTTATCATGAATGGGTGTTAGATTTTGCAAATGCTTTTTATGCATCTATTGAGATGATCGTATGGTTTTTGTCCATGACTCTGTTAATACTGTGTATTACATTTATTGATTTGTGTATATTGAGCCATTCTTGCATCCCCAGGATGTATCCTGTTTGGTCATGGTGTATAATCTCCTTGATGATATGCTACACTCTATATTGC
Source organism: Dinomys branickii (assembly GCA_004027595.1). NCBI lineage: Eukaryota > Metazoa > Chordata > Mammalia > Rodentia > Dinomyidae > Dinomys > Dinomys branickii. The sequence goes on from PVLD010014903.1 coordinate 48,036, forward strand.
CAGTATCTTATTGAAGATTTTTGCATCTATGTTCATTAGAGAGATTGGCCTGTAGTTCTCTTTCTTGGTTGGATCCTTGACTGGTTTTGGTATCAGGTTGAGGCTTGCTACCAGGAATCAATTTGGGAGTATTGCTTCCCTTTCAATTTCATTAAAGAGTTTGAGAAGTAGTGGTATTAGGTCTTCTCCAAATATTTTACAGAATTCAGTGGTGAACTATCAGGATTTAGGCTTTTCTTTGTTGTTAACAACAATCCTGTCTTCTACATCTGAGATTTTGTCCTCACATTGGCTCATTCTGCTGTGTATGCTTTCCATGAAATCTTTAACCTCCTGGATATCTGCCTGAATCTGTTGTACTTCTTTCCTACATCGGGCATTCGTGATTTCTATCATTTTCCTAAGTGCCACTATTTTTTATCTGTATCTGCTCTAAAGTCTCTAAGCATGTTTTTCATCACGGTCACTGTCTCTGTAGTTATCTAAGAAATTATTTCTGATTTGATTTTCTTCTAGAGCCTCACTCATTTGCCTTGTTACTTCCACTGACACCATCCTAGAGAGTCCAGGTGGGGTCTTTCTAGTTATTCTACTTCATTGCCTCCTGGATTTGCCTTGGTGAGCTAGATGTCTGGGGTTACAACTGTTTAAAAGTCTTCTCTTTCTTTTTCTTTTTCTTTTTTTTTAGTTTAGTTCCTGAGTTTATGCTTGTAAATTGCCTAGGGTGAGTAGCTTTATTGCTAGTATTTAGAACCCTTAGGAAATGGCTACTTGTCAGAGGTGTCTTCCAGGTGTAGCTGGCTTCTGGGTTCTGAGTCTATTGTAAAATCCTACCTCTTCAATTTACTGGGGATTAGAAATTGCTGGCCTGTTGGCTCAGCCTCTGGTTCTTTGGCACTGACCTGTAGTAATTTTTTTTGGCCCATAATATGTTTTCTGACTCTTAGGCAATCTCAGTCTTAATATATGCAGCAGAATAACTGGTTAAAACAATTATATCACTTTATTTAAAGTGGTACTTAAACCAACAGCAATAACAATACTATCAAACACAGCCTAGAAAATGACAAACTGAGGTAATCATTAATTTGCCACCTTTAACCATATGAACTAGATTTGTGCTTATGTAACAAAATCTAAAATGAAGCAGAAAACTGTACACAGTAAATAAGCCCTCATCATGATAATTTTACTCTTGGGGAGAAATTTTAAAAGGGGCTAGGCAAGAAAATAGAGAAACAGGACTTCCGGGAAGATGGCAACCGGGTAGGCAGCAGAGAGAGAACCTCCCAGAGGACTACCACCCAAACAATGAAATATAGCAATATGAAGACAGAAATGAGGACTTCCGGGAAGAAGACGACCAGCCGAGAGTGCGAGTGCAGAGGGAAGAATGGCTTCAGCTCCTGAACTCGACAGAGAATGCGCTACTGGGACAAACTGCACCAAACTGGACAGCACTCCGGGATCCCGCTCAGAACCCCACCCCCGCAGCCAATGCTGCGCGAACTGGAGCAACAGCGACCGGCCGGCGGGATTTCTGAGTCGGGAAAAAGCTCCATCCAGGGAAAAACACCTGAACGGCACTCCTGTCTGCACGATCACAGGGTGAGTTAAGTGCGTGCTCTAACCGGTTTTTCCTGAATCGGGAAGAAGCTCAGCCCAGCGAGAGACATCAAAGCAGCTTTAAGGACTGTGGGATCTCCCGGGTGGGAAGACCTAGTTGGGTGCCCCAACGGGTTTTGTGAGGGAGGAAGGAGCTCCACCCAGGGAGAAACACTTGAGTGACCTATCTGCAAGAATCCTGGGGTGGCGAGCTGTTTATTCGCCTCGGCCAAGTCTTGGGGTAGGGAGTAGAAGCGGAAATTTCAGCAGACAGCTTAAGAGACATTCTCCCAAAGAGAAGGAATCATTGGAGCAGCCTCTGCAGCAGACCTTTGCCTGCTGAACTACCTGTGGAATTTATAGCTCCACATTTTGAATCTGATACCCAAAAATGGAAAAACAGAGGAACAAAACACAGTCTCAAAACTCAACCCAACCCAGAACAAGTTTTGAATGTGAAGATACAGGGGAACCAGGAAGCCTCATAACTTCAAGTTATGAAACGATTGCATCCGAAATGAAACAACTCCAACAAGCCATGAAAGAGCTCAAAGCAGAAATAACCCACATACCCGCAATGATTTCTCAGACAAAAAACGAGCTGAAAACAATGATGGAAGAAATGTTCCATTCACACAGACAAGAAATAGACAAAATACTAGAAGAAAACAGGAAACAAATGGAAACGTTACAAGAGCAATTTAGGAATGAATTACCAAGAATGAAACAGGTCCAAAGAGAATTCCAGGTTTTGAAAACTAACACGGAAAGCATGAAAAACCGTTTAAATGAAACTGTAAAAAGAATTTCAGAACTTGAAGACAGCATGGCAGCTTATGAGCGTGAAAGGAAGAATCTCATGATATCATCAAAGACACAAGAAAAGTCAATCCAACAGCTGCAAGATGAGGCAAAACGTAACAATATTCGAATTATAGGAGTGTGTGAAACAGCAGGAGATCTCACAAACGATATAAAAGGAATATTTGATGAAATA
>PVLD010014904.1:0-50639 GCA_004027595.1 Dinomys branickii
TGTCCCAGTAGCGCGTTCTCTGTCGGGTTCAGGAGCTGAAGCCGTTCTTCCCTCCGCACTCGCTCTCTCGGCTGGTCGTCTTCTTCCCGGAAGTCCTCATTTCTGTCTTCATATTGCTATATTTCATTGTTTGGGTGGTAATCCTCTGGGAGGTTCTCTCTCTGCTGCCTACCCGGTCGCCATCTTCCCGGAAGTCCTGCCTGTGCAATTTATAGAGAAATATGTGCATATGTGTGTGCAAATATGTATTATATGCCAAATGAAACCTTGTTTTCCTCGGTTAACGCATAAATATAAGCTCTCATGTGCTTACTGGTTTGCGGGGGACAGCGCTCATTCTGCCTTTGCTCCAGGATACCGTGTACAAATGCATGTCTGTTTATAAACAGTGTAACCCTACATTGAATTGTGCTGTAACTGACTGGCCTTAACCCCGCTGCTGTTTCCAGCTGGCTGGATTCCTCCCGCTCCCTCATGGAACAAGGCGTCCAAGAGGATGAGCAGCTGCTGCTACGATTCAAATACTACAGCTTCTTTGACTTGAACCCTAAAGTAAGCTTCTTCCCTTTTCCCTCCCTTTTGTCCTGTGAAATGCAAAACTGAGTCCCTGTGTTACCAAATTAGGGTCCTCCTGCCCGCGTGGTCTCTGGGCTCCGCAGGGCAAGGCTGACACACCCTGGCCTCCGAGTCCCATCCTGTGCCGCCTGCGTTCACGGGAGGAAGGGACAGGCTGAGTGGCTCAGGAGTTGTCAGACCAGGGGGATCAGAGCAAGTTCGCACGAAGTCCCCAGCTGGTCGCCATCTTGGTTTGCGATACACATGGACCACCTGAAGTTAGGGTGGTTCTTTTGTTTGTTTGTTTTGTCTTTTTGATACAGGGTCTCGCTATGCGCTGTGCAGTTCAGGCTGGTCTTGAGCTCACTTTGTAGCCCAAGCTGGCCTCAAATCTCACAATGATCCTCCTGCCTCAGGGTCCCAAGTGCTGGGATTACAGGCGTGCACCACCGTGCTTTGCCAACCACCTGAAGATTCTTGGGAGAATGAATGAGGGTAGATAAATGCTGTGAACTTCGGCCCTGTCCTCAGAGCTGTCCTCAGCGAGATGGCCTGGGGCACAGAACGTAAACAGAGTCTCGAGGCCCTGGGCTTCCCAGGGTGACGGGTGGCATTTTTACTTTTGCGCTGTTATGAGTAACCCTGCTATGAACGTTCATCTACAAGGTTGTTTTCTAAGTGTTTGTGCTGTAGTGAAGTATACATAAATACACCCCTGTTAGGATAGTAAGTCAGGGGCAGTGAGTACACTTACAGCGCTGTACACCCGTCTCCAAAACCTTTTCATCATCCCAGTCAGAAAGGGTTTGCTCATCCAATAATAAATCTCCCTCTTCTCCCTCCAGCCCCAGGAAACTATTCTACTTTTTGTCTGTGTGGACTGGCATATTCTAGGTAGTTTGTATAAGTGAAGTCATACAATATTTGTCCTTTCTTGTCTGATACATTTCAGTTAGTAAAATGGCTTCAAGTTTCCATGCTGTGTCATGTGTCAGAATTTTATTCCCACCAGGCATGGTAGCACACGCCTGTAATCCTAGCACATGGGAGGCTGAGGCAGGAGGATTGATGTGAGTTCAAGGCCACCTGGGCTACATAACGAGTTGAAGGCAAGCCTAAACTACATAGTGAAACCGATCTCAAAAGGACCAAAAAAAAAGAATTTTATTCCCTTTTAAGGCTAAGTAGCATTCTATCATGTGCATAGATACATCACCATATCATCTTTTTTTGTTTGTTTCTTGGTTTTTGTTTTGTTTGAGACAGGGTCTTACTATGTAGCCCAGGCTGGCCTTGAACTCCTGCCTCAGCCTCCTGAGTGCTGAGATGACAGGCATGCAGCACCACACCCAGCTACACATCACCTTTTATCTCCTCAGCCATTGGTGGACATTGGGATACTCCCACTTTTTGGCTATTGTGGATAATGCGGCCCTGAACACTGCTGTACCAGCACCTATTTGAATCCCTGATATCTATTTTCTTGAGTATACATCAAGGAGTGGAATTGCTGGATCCAAGTTTATCTCTCCAAACACTGCTGATTGCTTTTCTTTGGAGGCCTCTAATTTTACATCCAAAAGTGCACAGCATTATTCCATTTTCCACACCCTCACCAGCACTGGTTGTTACCTGTTTTAGACCAGAGCCAACATGGTGGGTTTGAAGTGGTGGCTCCCTGGTTACATATGTATTTTTGGATGGTGTGGTATTTTGTTTTGTTTGAATTTTTTGTTCCCAAAATAACTGGGCATTTTCTTTTTTTTTTTTTTTTTTTTTGCGGTACTGGGGATCGAACTCAGGACCCTGCGCTTGCTAGGCAGGCACTTATTCCACTGAGCTATATCCCCAGCCCAACTGGGCATTTTCAACATTGCACCCAGTGTTGAATTCTTTCTTTCTGTATGGATATAAAGTGTTACTTTTAATTAAATATATATACCTAGGTCTCTTTCTAGATATTGCTTTATTGATACTTAGCCCACACTGTCCTGATACCATGCTATTTTAATTCCTATCGCTTTATAATATGCTTTAATGTCTGTGAGGACTACTGGTACCCCCCAACACTGTTCTTCTCTTTCAAAATTTTCTTGGCAGTTTTGAACACTATCTCTTCCACATTAACTTGAACATCATCATAAAATTCTGTCTAAAAATCCCTCTCAGATTTTGCTTGAGATTATACTGCCTTCACAGATCAATTTGGGGGTGCTTGCCTTTTACACTACCTAGCATTTCTAAAGCGTTTTTACTACCTGATCTTACTACCAAAAACACGTGGTAAAGAGAGGGAAAATATTATAGTCAAAAGTGAGTCAGTATGACCCTTTGAGGAAATTCTGGAAAATATTCACAAAAAGAAAGTTCTAAATTTGTTTTTGTTTTTGTTTTTTGCAGTACTGGGGATCTAACTCAGGACCTTGTGCTTGCCAGGCAGGCACCTATTCCAATGAGCTATATCCCCACCCAAAAAAGAAAGTTCTGAATTCAGAAATAAAGGAAACTGGGGCAATAGACAGACAGAGGTGTGCCTCCAGGTACCTAAGCTAAGTTTAGAGCATCTCGCTCACAGAAAATGGCCTTAGGCATTCCAGAAGTTTTATGCCATGCAATATAAATAAACACCCCCATATACATGCACACACCTGCACATCTGTTGCTTTCTCCAGTATGATGCCGTCAGAATAAACCAGCTCTATGAACAAGCCAGGTGGGCTGTGCTCTTGGAAGAAATCGACTGCACAGAGGAAGAGATGCTGATCTTCGCGGCGCTCCAGGTATGAGCTTTTCGGCGCCTTCCTCCGCAAGCAGACGCACCGAGTGCAGCCCGCTCACAGCTTCAGAGTCTGCACTTTTTTCCCCTTTGATGAAAGCAATGAAAAAGATACAAGTAAATTTAAATTTAAAGTACTTCTCACAACTCATACCCCTGCGCCGGCTGTGGGAGGCACTCATCCTCCAAGGGTGATTTTTTTATTTGTTTGTTTTCCCCCTGCCAAGCCCAATTGCTGCTAGGGAGAGACTTGAGTTTGAACCTGATCTTGCTGAGGATAGAGGGATGGGCCAGATTTAAATGCTGTTTTCCCTGCACAGGTGGGCGGTCTCCTTTGGGGCATGTTCTTTTTCCTCTTCAGAGAAGAGGGAGTAGCCAATGGCTCTGTGTGTGTGTTTGTAATTACTTCTGAAACCCATGTTTTCACCTAGTATCACATCAGCAAGCTGTCACTGTCCAACGAAACTCAGGATTTTACAAACGAGTCTGAGGTTGACGAAGTGGAAGCCGCACTTTCTAATCTAGAAGTGACCCTGGAAGGTGGAAGAGCAGACAGCACTTTGGTACGGACTTTTCTGTTCACTCGGGCTTATGGCCTTGTTCTGACCAATGAACGGGGGAACATTTTTAAGTGAGAAATAAAATATTTCATCTGACTTTGAAAGACGCAAATACACTCTTTAGGTAATGAGCCTAAATTTAGGAAGAACTAACTAGCAGTCCTCAGGTTACCTCTGCAAGGGACTCGGAAAATATTTTTTTCAGAACGACTGGTAGATTACCTTTTGTATTGTATTTCTCCCTGGGAATAAGGTGGCCTGGGGTGAGGGAAGGAGTGCTGGGGGCTCCACTTCCTAGCATGAAACACAGTCTGCAAATTACCACCCTGTCTGTCCAGGGGACAGCTGTGGGAGGAGAAGTGATACTTTGCAGATACACTCTTAACATCTGTGTAGCTGATGGAGGCCTGCAGAAGTGAAGGCCATTTTCTAGAGTATTGTCCAGCATTCCTAAACCCTTTTAATTTCATGGAAAAAAATTTTGAAGCCCTCCAATAAAACAACAAAAAAAATTGGCTTCTCATCCTTTGCTCCTTACCCCTCCAGTGTAGGCGAATCTCTTGATTCCTTCATCCGATGCCATCTTTCTGTTTAACTTCATCAGTCACAAGGGTGATGACGAGCTTCATCATGTCGAATCCGGGCTGGGGATATAGCTCAGTGGAATAAGCACCTGCCTAGCAGGCGCAGGGTCCTGAGTTCAATCCCCAGTACCGCCAAAAAAAAAAAGATCATGTCGAATCCAAGAGGCGGATTGTAACTGGAACTAAATAGTAATGAAGGATCAGAATGAGGCACTGTGTTCCTCAGCATTTTGCTGAGTGTTCTCTTAATCATTAACACCTTAAATAAGAAGGTGGTATCGTGCCCGAGCAAATATTTGGTACAAACTAAAGGCAAAGATACTGCGGAAATGTAGAACGCTGTTTACCGGAGACGTGAGCTCCGGGAAATGAAGTGCTCTTTTTTTTGTCTATTTTCTCCACTGAATAAGTAACAGGAAAGTGATTCTTAGAATAGCTGGAAAAGTCCCCACTCCCTCCGTACTTGTACGTGACTCTAAACAATAGGCCTCTCAGTCTGGAAACAGGCACCAACCTACACTGCAGAATGAACTTTGAACCAGATTCCGCTTCAGGGTTTAGCCAGTGACCTAGATGTAGCCAGAGTTACCTGCTTGAATGTAAGACTTGCAGAAGACTTTGTATGTATGCAAGTAATCATCTCTCATTCAAACTTTTGCCTGAAATGGCAGGTACTGGGGATGCTGAGTGGACTTGAAAACTTTCCTTTTTTACATTTTCTGCTGTATGACGCATACAGCAAAAAAGGAAAATATATACATATATCTGTACAGATGAACAAAAGGGAACTAAGTTCACACACAAGTCTCCACCCAAATCAAGACATGGAATTTTGCCAGCCATGCCTGCTGCTCCCCTGCTGCTTCCAACCCTCCCCTCCCCAGCCCTGCAATGGCTGAAGGTTTTTTTTGTTTTTTGAGATGGGCTCTTGCCACGTAGTTTAGGCTGGCCTCAAACTCACAGTGATTCTCCTGCCGCAGCCCCCGCCCAGAGTGCAGGGATCACAGGCATGCACCACCATGCTCTGCACAATGACTGACTTAACTTTTTTTTTCATTTGAATAACTTGGATTCAAATAACTACATGTGGCAATTGGCTACCAGGCTGCACACCGCAGGTTAGAGTATCAGCATCACCTGGGGTTTCCTGTTACTGAAATGTTACGTTTTTCCTTAGGAGGACATTACTGATATCCCTAAACTTGCGGATCATCTCAAATTATTTAGGTAAGTAGCCTGGAAGGGAAAGGGGCGTTCCTCGTAACAAAACCTTGTGGGTAGAGTGCAGGAGGGTGAATTTGTACATCCCCTGGGCAGGTTTGTGGTTCAGGGTTAGAAGATGGGCCGTGGTGTCAGACAATAGGTTGAATCATAGCACCAGCACATGTACACGCTGGGCAACCTTGAGTGGTGCTTTTATTACCTCTGAGCCTCACCTTTGTCATCTAATAAATGGGAATATACCTCTCCTGGGTTTACTGGGAGGATGAGAAAAGGGGATGCTTATGAAACACTTCACATGGTTCCTGGCCCATAGTATGTGCTCGATAAATGTACAGTCATGACCTGAGTCAGGAATAATGAGCATCCGCCAGACTGGAGCTTCCCAGGAGAGGCCACTGGGGAGGCTTGGGTCTCTGATACCGTTAGATGGCCCTTTGGCAGTGTAAGAATTCGCTTGTCTCTAGCACTTCCAGTCCTGGGAAAGAGTGGTCACTGTGCTAATCTGCTTTTGCGTGCGTAAGTGCTGGCTGTTCTGACTGTAAAGAGCTTTGGTTTGGCTTTGTTATCATGGCAAGAAGGGACAGGCCCTCAGCCTGTGTGACGTCCTGTCCTCGGTGCAGTGGGATGAAAACAATAAGCGGCTTTGAAGTCCTATCGGTTACTTATTTCTGCGCTGAACAGTTTGTTGACTTTGCTTAACAAACCAACACTTCCCTGGCGGTTGCTTTTGATAATACAGGAGACAGAACAATGAGTCAGATATAAATGGGAAACACGGATCCGGAGGAACAACACTTACTGGTCACGGGGTTTGTACAGGGTTTTTAGCGTGATTGCAGGGCAGAGTCTCAAATACACTAATAGGGTCGCTCATTTAACGTCTGGCATAAACAGTTGAAACTAGTTGGCTCGTATTGTTACTGCCATAACTACGCCTTTATAAAATATTCGGGGGTTTTTGTTTTTGTGGTACCGGGGATCGAACTCAGGACCTTGCGCTTGCCAGGCAAGTAAAATATTTGTAATTGTTCCACAAAGAAACCGGGCTGTCACAGTCTGCACAGAGCAAACCCAGCTCTTCAGAAACTAAAACGTGGCAGTGCCTTTTGGTGGGGTCTGAGATGTTGGCCTGAAGCGGGTGAGATGTAGGCATTAAGCCCTGCCCGGTGGCCTTCAGTGTGATTATGAAAGTCTGCAAGGAAGGAAGGTCAGAAGGGAGGGATGAGGGAGAGAAAACTGAGCAGTGGAGGCCCATGGGGTTCCCCGCGCCCCCTTTCTCGTCAGCATGAGAATAGGACACTCCTTTGGTTTTTACTTTTGTTTTCACAGTGAAGCTCTTTGTTTTTTTCTAAACAAAACCTATCGAATCAACTATCCAAACAGTGGGCTTCGGTTTCTAGCAGGCAATGCAAATACTGCTATGGTAGCACTGTGAGTGCTGGGTAGGAAGGAAGGAACTATAATGGGAACAGGGCACCAGGTGAAACCCAGAGTTCAGCTTTTAGGAAGCTGGTTCTGCAAGCGCCATCTCGGCCTCACAGGGGGCTTAGGGCGTGGGTTCAGGTTTGCACGGCTTGGGGCTGGTCTTTCAATTTCTGTGCAGGTCCAGGTGTGGTGGCACATGCCTGTAATCCCAGCACTCAGGAGGCTGAGGCAGGAGGATAGTTGAGAGTTTGAGGCCAGCCTGGGCTACAAAGTGAGCTCAAGGCCACCCTGCACTGCATAATGAGATCCTGTCTAAAAAGAAAAAAATTCTGTGCAGGGATAGGAAGTAAAGCTTTTGAAGGTGCTTCACACTGGCAAGGAGGCCAGGAAGATTGCTTATGTGGGAAAATGAAAAGTGAGAAGTCAGAGCCAAGGCTTATCCCAGCTCAGATGTACACAGATACGTAAGTGTCTTCTGTGATGAGGGAACTCTGACGAAATGAAATAGAAACTGGTCCAGGACTGCAAAACCTGTGGAGTCCTAGCAGTTGAACGGACTCGCAGAAATACCTGGAGGGAAATATTCACAACCAGGCATGCGCGGGGCTCTCTGCAGAAAACAGTAAGCCTCCGAAAAACGAGCTTCCAGTAAAAAATGACAACCGTGTGCCTTCACAGATCGCCCTAAAGGACATGGGCCCAGCATGAGAAGAGTCAGTAATTACAGGAAATGGAACAGGCTGAAGAAACCCTAAAATCAGTATACTTAGAATCATTAAGTAAATTCAAAAAGTATGATAAAGGAACCCAGGCAGCATCGAAAAGGACCAAAGTCTTTATATGGCACTGTTTGGTAATATGTATACCAGTGCAACAGTGTGATTTACAGATGATTACGTTGTACATGCTAGGGGCAGATGCTCACCGCATCTGAAAGATGGAGCATGCTCATGCATAGTTTGGAAGTGGACCCCAAGCTACACCTGCTGAACCCAGCTATCTGGGGCTCAGACTGTCTCTGACAAGCTCCCGTCCAGTTCTGATGAGCAATCCAGCTTCTTAGCAGCGCATTCAGAGCCTCCCCCGGGTCCTCTCCTATCTTGCTATTTTTTTTTCTTGGAACAGGGTCTCAATGCATAGTCCAGACTCATGCTGGTCTCAAACTCTAGATCCTCCTGCCTCAGCTTCCCGTGCACTGAGATTGTAGGCATGTACTGTTATACTCCGCTGTCTTGCTGTTCTAGTCACAACCATTATACGTGTGGAAAAGCTGCAGCCACACAAACTACCTTCTTCCCGCCGTTTCCATGACTCGGCACAGTGCCTAGCCTGATCTGAAGCCCCGTGTGGTGTTGCGCACCCATAACCCCACCCCTCTGGGAGGCTGAGACAGGAGGATCGTGAGTTTAAGCACAGCCTGGGCGGTGTAGTCACTTCAAGAGACCTTGTCTCAAATTCAAAAGCTAAATGAATAGAAAGGGCTGGGAAACTATCTCAGCGGAAACACCCTGGATTCAGCCTCTATTCTCAATTTTAACTGCACCATCTCTGAACTACCCACTCCCCACAGCCTTGTCCGGACTTGCCGTCTCCTAGTACACTGACTTATTTTGTGTTGCTTTTTGAGGATTCATCCTACCCACCCACCTCTTCCACTCCCCATCTGTCCCACCGGCTCCAGCCTCGGGAACACAGACAGGAGTGATAATTATTGCTCCCTTAATCTACTTGAAGCCCCTTGGAAGACAAGGGAACCAGAAGGAGGCAGTGGAAGGAACAGGAGCGCTTGGGTCCTCCTAGACCAGTTAACAAGGCGGGAGATTCCAGAGCCTAAGGCTGAAGAGAAACATTTGGATGCCTACAGCTAAATCAAAACCTTGCAGCCGGGAGTGGTGGTGCTGGCCTATAATCCCAGCACTGGGAAGCTAAAGCAGGAGGATCTCAAAAAGACCTTGCAACCCACATTTTGTGGTTGATTGTAGGCTGTCTTTAGATTTTATTTTGAGAATATTGTTAATTTCTGAGAATTGAGTATTACATAAACTTTTAAATACTGTCTTATCTGTTGAATTATATTAACTTATAGCTCTCAGAATAAGTGCACAGTAGTTTTTCTTAACCTTGGCAATGTTAACTCCCTACGATGTTCCTTCATAATGTTCATATGATGCTGTCCTAAAACAGCTTGGGTGTTCGTTTTTAATATGAGTGTCTTCTCCCTTATCTTTGTGCTAAGGGTAACACATTTTAAGCTAAGGACACAGTAATGCTGACGTCACAAGATGCTCCCAGAATTCCGTGTGAGAACATTAACCAGCCAGTCACTCTCCTCATGTTCTTGGGAGCAGAAGTCCCCTCCCCAGGTGGATACTCTGACCCATCCCATTTGCTTGTTGGTTTGTTTTGGTTTTGGAGACAGGTTCTTGTTACACAGTTCCTGCTACCCTTGAACTCACTATGTAGCCCAGGCTAGCTTCAAACTCAAGGCAATCCTCCTGCCTCAGCCTCCCGAGTACCTAGCTAGCTCATCTGTTCTTTTCTCTCCCTGTCTGTGTGTGTCCTTTTTCCTAACCTCTTGCTCACACTTCTTGTTTTGAATGATGCGGGCTTGAGACCTGCTACAGGCACCCCAGCTGTGTCTACCTCAGAACATGATCTCTGGCCCTGTCCTCAGCACTGTTGGGTCGCTTTCCCAAATTTTTAATAACAGTTGAGTCACTAGAGCTTAGCTCTGGATTTTGGAGGCTTCCATGGCTCCTTGGGAATTTTGTGGCAATTTCTCCTAAGGCTGCAGTGGAAGCTGCAGAAGAGATTTTTCTGTCTGTTACCTTGAAACTTATCGGCAGCTTCCTGTCAGGCCTGGGAAGTTCGCAAGGTGTCAGACGTTGCCAGGGTTCCGCCGGTCTCCCAGACAGATCGAAGGTAGGAATGGAGCACTTGGCTGTGCCAGGCACCGTGAGAAGCACGCCACACGTGACACCTTCCTTCCTCGCAAAAGCTGTGTTTCATTTCAAGACTGCTGCCCCCTCCACGGAGAGGTGGCCCCGAGGCCCGGGCGGCAGAATGGCAGAGCCGGTGTGTGCACCAGGAGCCTATGTGTTAGCTTCTGCCTCGAGCAGCAATAGCTGGCGCGCATCTGGTACCAGGTGAGCCTGGCTGGGGCGCGCGCAGCTCTGTAGTAGAGCTCGGGCTCAACAGGCAGAGGCCTAAGATGTGATTTAGCAATTTGCAAGTGTTCTTCAAAAATAGACTATGTTGTCCACAAGGCCCCCGAAACACCTTGAACTGCTCAGAGTTTGCACTGTGCTCTGCCATTCTGGGCAGAGGTGTGAATGTTTACCGTCCTTTAATTTGCAGGCCCAAGAAGCTGATATTAAAAGCTTTCAAACAATACTGGTTCGTCTTTAAAGACACATCTATAGCGTACTTTAAAAATAAGGAACTTGAGCAAGGAGAGCCAGTAGAAAAACTCAACCTCAAAGGTAAGATCGTCCTGCGGTCTTCTCCCTGGGGCTTCGCAGACTCCGTGGGCAGCCTGAGGTCAGTAACCTGCCACAATAGGCGGGGCTGCCTCAGAGGAGACTGCAAACCCCACTTTCAGTGGTGCTTCTTGGGGTGCAGGCCTCAGAGGTGGAATAGCAAACACACTGTTCTCATGCTGCTCTCCCTCCCTCCCCAGTGTGTCTGGGGTCCAGGAAGTCAGGGCGCTTTGCATCCGCAAGTGCGGCATACAGGCCTTGAGCTTCCTGGATTCAAGGACAGCTGTGTCCAGGTGGGGTGTGGCTCGGGCAGAGTGAGTCCTTCGTGTCGGGGGGGGGGTGATCTCCAGCACCCCAGAAAAGAAAAACGGGCCAAGAATATTTATGTTCAATGCACTATCTCATTAGTGCCTGTTCTGAATTCTGACAGTGACTGTGCATGCACCTTACAGGGCACTGCTGTCAGCGGAAACACCAGGCAGTGTATACAAATCTCTACCACCATGGCAGTTAGAGACCAGCCTCTGCTTTGATCTCTTTTAAAGTTCTTACTCAGAATTCTTCCTGAACGTTAGGATAGCCAATACCACCCTAAAGAAATTAATTATTAAAGATAATCATTTTTCTGCACCCACGGTGATTGTCTCTGAGTCTCACTTAATCTCCCTTTGTGTTACTCTTCTTCCTTCATGCTTCAGAAGAAAACCAAATTTGAGGGGCTTCTATCTTCCTTAAAGCCTTTGTTTTAGATGTATCCTGCATGTTACAGAGCAGACTCCTCATAAGTGTTCTGCCTTCTGCCCTCCAGGCTGTGAGGTCGTCCCAGATGTGAGTGTAGCAGGGAGGAAGTTTGGAATCAAGTTACTCATCCCTGTCGCTGATGGCATGAACGAAGTGTACCTGAGATGTGACCATGTAAGTAAAGCATAAAAACCTTTGGTCACTGCACCTTGATTAAGCTTAATAGCAAGAATAAACCCATTGTTGTTGTTGTTGTTGTTGTTGTTTGCTTGTTCTTTTTTGAGATAGAGTCTTTCTATGTAGTCCAGGCTGGCCTTGAGCTCACACTGACCTTCCTGCCTCAGCCACCCAAGTGTTGGGATTACAGGCATGTGCCACTACATGTGGCTAAGAATAAATCCATTCAAAGTTGAAAATACTGAGTTGGGGATATAGCTCAGCAACACAAGTGCCTGCCTGGCAAGCGCAAGGTCCTGAGTTCAATCCCCAGTACTGCCAAAAAAAAAGAAAAAGAAAATGTGTTCAGTACAGCTAACCTTCAAACACCCCTGCTTAACCTGCTTTAAACATGCTCAGAACATTTATATTAACCTAGAATGGGGCAAAATCATCTAACAAAGAGCCTATTTTATAATAAAGCATTAAAGTTCTTGTATAGTTGGTTGAACACTGTGCTGAAAGTGGCAAACAGAATGGTTGTATATGGGTATCCTGTTATACCATAGTAAAGTTTTAAAAAAATCATAAGTCAAACCATGGTAAGCCAGGACCATCTGTATAGCATGTTCTCAAATGAGAGCCCTGTGTGTCAGTCAGCTATTGCTGTGTAACAAACAGTAACTGATAAAATCAATATTCAACAACAATTACTTTCTGAAAGATCTGCAGGTTGCCTGGGGGTCTGATGTTCCACACTGGTATCAATTGGTCAGATCTACTTTGGGCCACAGGCCTGATTTCCTTGCCACAGGTGGAGCTGATTTTCCTTCTGGCACCAGGCTGCCTTCCAGAAGCTCTTTATCATAGTGATAGAAGTACGAGAAGGCACCAGGGCACAGGTATGGTCTCATGGCACTTAGGCTTGAGCATCATGAGTGTGGATGGAAATGAAGGGCTAGAAGTTATACTCTGTCTCAGGGAGAACAGGCTGTAAAATTACATGAGATGGTATGGATACCAGGACACTAAAGACTGATCCCAAGAATTCAGTGTACCGCTGCCTGCTACTCTGAGAAACTGCTCTGTTCAGCAGTGTGCATACTTCAGCTGCTGGCCACCAGACCTGTTCTCTCTCTAAAGTCAGAAACGAGTACAGTTAGCTAGGTGCACTGATGCATGCCTGTAATCCCAGGATTCTAGGAGGTTGAGGCAGGAAGATCACAATTTCCAATAACTTAGTGCAACCCAGTCTCAAATGAAAAAGGGCTGGTGTTGTAACTCTGTGAGAGAGTCCTGGATTTAACCCAATATTAGGGATAAGCCAGGGTATAAATAATGCAGGAGATCAATTGATTTTTTTTTTTACTGTTTTCTTTTGTCATAGAGATCAGGCAAGATATGAAAATAGAAACGTAATAAAAAAAGAAAATAGAAATGTTATAGGAGGGGCTGGGGATATAGCTCAGTGGAATAAGCGCTTGCCTAGCAAGCGCAGGGTCCTGAGTTCAATCCCCAGTACCGCAAAAAAAAAAAGAAATGTTATAGGAAGGCTCTCTGGTAGTTTGACGTTCACCTGTGTTCCTTTGCATCCTTGACATCTCGAAGTGCAGTTTCCTGCACGGAGTGGACCAAAGCTGAGTTCCTATCCTCTGGCCTTATAGCACCTAGAAATGCAACACAGCCCTCACAAGCTGTTGTTGGCTCTCACTCTACAGTTAGTGGCTGCCAAGGCTGTGTGCCTCTCGTACTGCTCCTTGCTTACAAAGTGACTTTGTGTTTTCGATCCCCAGCCCCACTGTGTTTGGTGAAATTTGTTGTTGTTGTACCAGGAATCAAACTCAGGACCTTGCACTTGCCAGGCAGGAACGTGTGCCCCTGAGCTATATCCCAGCCCCACTATGTTTGGGACCGGGTGGCTTTGAGCTCAGACTTCTATTTCTCAGCCTCTGCATTCATTGCAGGAGAATCAGTACGCCCGGTGGATGGCTGCTTGCGTCTTGGCGTCAAAGGGCAAAACCATGGCGGACAGCTCCTACCAGCCCGAGGTCCTCAACATCCTTTCATTTCTGAGGATGAAAAACCGGAGCTCATCCTCAGAGGTGGCTTCCAGCCTCCAAAGCATGGACATGAACCCAGAGTGTTTCGTGTCCCCTCGGTGTGCAAAGAAGCACAAGTCTAAACAGGTACTGCTGTCCTCCTGGGGCCCCAGTCTGCATAGATTCTTTGTGTTCTAAAATAAAGGGAAGAGCTCCACTGGGTTCAAGCCATTATCACGAAAATTTGACAAGGCATTGGGTATGAGATGGTGCTACAGCACTGCAGTGACTGTTATTAGAGGTGGCCATGCTGCTGTCTGAACGTGCTGATGGTCCCAACCTAATTATGAGCTGCACAGAGCCTTTCCCGGTCCTCTTCATGGCCCACCAAGTTTGCATTTGTAATCCCAAGAAAGGTTGTTGGAGTTCTAGCGAGTTAATTCCAATCTACCACTTCCAGTGCAACCATTGCAAGAATAAAGACACTAAGGCATATTTGTAGTCATGGGGAGCCAAGGGGTCCTAAGTCCAGCCACAGTGATGGCCATCCAGAACAAAGGCCTTGAGCCAAGGCAGAACCCAGGTTTTACTCATTCATGAAGAGCGGAGTGGCTGAGGGTGAGTGACTGTGAAAGCTGTGGGAAGCAGGTGAGTGCCATGAGCTGGGCTTGGCAGGAGGCCTGAACTCACCTCTGCAAATGCAGAGAGAAGGATGTGCAGAAAGAGTAACCTGCAGCTGAGTATGGTGGCGCACGCCTGTAATCCCAGCCCTCGGGAGGCTGAGGCAGGAGGATTATTGCAAGTTCGAGACCAGCCTGGGCTACAAAGTAAGCTCAAGGCCAGCCTGAACTGCAAAACGAGACCCTGTCTCAAAAAAAAAAAGAGAAGAAAAGAAAAAACGTAACCTGCATAACACAACTGTGATAGTAACTGATGTTTTGAGGTCAGTGCTTCAGCTGTGATGTGTAATCTTTCAAGCCCCAGGAAGTCATAGTCTCTATTGGCAAGGCTCAATGCCAGCAGGCAGCGTGGAGCACTGGCTCTCACACCCCTCCTCATCCCCGCTCACTCAAGAGAACAATGGGAGGGAGCCGTGGGACATCTGGGGAAACACAGCTGCCATCTCCATAGATGACCATCGGCACCTCGGTGAGACCCATACACACTGCTTAAAGCCAATTGAAGGGATAAGGAAAGGTCCCAGCCTGTCTGTATCAATACACGGAAATAGTGTCAGGCTCAGCCAAGTGGAGCAATTGCACCTCTTTCAAGGAGAGTCGCCTAGGTTGGGCCTCCACAATGAGCTTAATTATGAATAACACTGCCAGGTGTGGTGTGCCTGAAATGCCAGCACTCAAGAAGCTGAAGCAGGATCACTGAGTTCAAGGCCAGGCTGGGCTACATAGTGAATACAAGGCCAGCATCAAAACTACATAGTTAGACCCTGTGTCAAAAACAAACAAGCAAAAAGGGAAATGAATCAATCCCTACAAATTACAATCATGCTTCCCTAAAAATGGGTTAAATGATGGACAGATGATTTTAATCCCGGCACAACCACTGTCCATGAGCATTCCGTGGACCTGAGAAAGAGGGACAGAGCTCCTCCGTCTGCACAAGTGTTTGAAGCCCGTGTACTGGCTGACCTTTCTCCTCCTCCTCCCCAGTGATTTTTCATGTTTTCTAGAAAAAGAGAGGAGAAACAGAATGAATGAGAGAATGCGCCGCCTTGGGAGAGCGGCGTCGGGCTGTAGTGGCTGCTGTCACTGGGGACCTGGGGCTAACGGGTGGGTACAGAGCGCCGCGAACGTTGGGGAGAGTTTGATGTCCCCCGTTTCCGTTCAGCTGGCAGCCCGGATCCTGGAAGCCCACCAGAACGTGGCCCAGATGTCCCTCATTGAAGCCAAGCTGCGTTTCATCCGGGCCTGGCAGTCCCTACCGGAGTCCGGCCTCACCTACTACCTCGTCAGGTGACTACAACCTCCCCTCACCTCTCCCGCTTTCCTCCCACGCGGAGTGGCTTGTACATACAGCCGGGACACTTTGGGCCGCTCATAAGAATCTTCCAGGCCTGCTGTCCCAGTGCCAGCACCTCCTGACTGGCTAAATGTGCAAGGAGACATGTTCGGATATCTAAAGGAGATTTTATCCCTCCAGTGTAACTATCTTGCAAAGCTCAAGGGGGAAAATGTCAGCTACTGATTTGGAAACATTAGGGAATCTCCGACTTCCATTCACGTCAGGTTGTGTGTGTCTACCACATCCCACAGCGTGGCTTTGCAGCATTCCCCGTCGTTCCCCCAGCCACGGGAGGCTGCCGTTGGCTCCCTTGCACTCTGATGATTTCTGCTGAAGACTTTTTCAGAGGTGGCACAGCCACTGCCCTCTTGTGCTTTACAGATGAGAGTGCTGAGCCATAGAAAAGAAGGCCGGTGACTCAGGCAAGTCGCCCTCCTAGTGAGGGGCAGGCCCGGTGTCCTCGCTGTCTGCCCGCCAAGCCTGACAGCTCTGCCTACCACACAGCGCATGCTTTCCCAAAATGTCTCCACTGATGTGCTTGGAAAGTGATTTTTTTTTTTTTTAAGTCAGTGAAGACAGGTAGTGCCTAAGCAAAATTTATACTTACTCCTGCAGGACAGAAGAGAGTCTGGCACTTTCTCATTTTATGACTTAGGAAAAGGAAGGATGGTTTGTATTTTTTAAAATCGACTTACACAAAAAAGTACAGTTTGCGTTGTTTTCTTGCCTCTTGGCCAAAGGTCATTTTCTCTAACCTCTTCTAACAGGAGCATTCATTAAGATTTTTCTACTCACTGAAGCACCTCATTCAACTTCTGTCCTCAGTGTTTGTCCCAAACAAGCAACTCTCCCTGCTTTACTTACCCCACCCAGTGAAACAGAGAGGGCGGAGTTGTGCTTGACACCCACAAATGCTCATGCATACTGGTACATGTATAGCGCACACTAACCTGTAACATTTTTTTGGTTGGTTGGTTTTTTGAGATAGGGTCTCACTATGTATTCCAGGCTGGCCTTGAACTCACTGTGTAGCCCAGGCTGACTTTGAATGCCTGGTGATCCTCCTGCCTCAGCCTCCCTACTGCTGGGATTACAGGCATGTACCACCATACACAGCTTTCCTGTAATTCTGAAGGCAGCCCCCAATAGGGGAAGAACATTGACACTTGAGACAACCAGGCTGGGCATCCACTCCCTCCTTTGCCTCTGCTAGTGCTGTGGCCCTGAGCGTTGCTGCTGAAGAACCCTCCAAGCCCGACCTTCTGTACTTGCTGAGCAGGCACCTGCAGAGAACCCAGAGACACAGCAAGACCTGTGTCTGACGAGCCGTGAAGTGTGGTGGACCTGAGCGGGCTCCTGATGAGCTGGTTCTTTACTCTCCCACCCTTCGTCATCGTACCTGGAGTATTTATTTCATTTATTCGTGATCCTCAGCCCCGCCCCTCAGTCAGGAATCTTCTTTCTGTGCAGCCCAGTGTGTGCCCCCGTGCCTAGACAGGGGCCTGGTCCACAGATCTGTGCTAATTTTGAATGGACTGATTTGGCTGTGCCCGATTTCACTTTCCTCTAAGATCAGTTTCACTCAGTGAGTATCTCTGAGCTCACCTCACTGGTCTGCTTGCCTCATATTCTCTTTCTCTGTGTTGCAGTAAAAATTCTTCCTACTGTAAGTCCGTCCCTTGTGTCCTTTCTTCTGAAATAATCTTAGAGATGTTGTTGACTACTCTTTAAGAAGTTGTACATGAATGAACAGTTGCTTATCTGAATCAATGTTATTTTTTTTTTTTTCAGATTTAAAGGAATCAAGAAAGATGACATTCTGGGAATTTCGTATAATAGGTTGATCAGAATGGATGCAGCCACTGGGATCCCAATTACGACGTGGAGATTCACCAATATGAAGCAGTGGAATGTCAACTGGGAGATCCGGCAGGTGGGGGTAGTTTCTGGTTCTCAGTGTCAGGTTTGATTCTGTTTCTGTAGTGCTGGAGATGGGCCCTGGGACCTCGCACACCCTGGGTAGGTGCTCTACCACAGCGCTGCACTTCCAGGATGGTGTATTTAGTTAGCAGTTAACTAACTCTCTGAGTTGCCCAGGATGGGCTCAAAGTCACAGTCCTCCTGCCTCAGCCTTCCACAGTGCTGGGATTACAGCATGTGCCACCATGCCTGGCTTACAATCTTTTTAAGCACTCTGGATTCCTCTCCAGAGCAGCATCTGGGCACACATGTGTAGAGTAAGGGTCAGAGATCATATGTCCCACAATACAGCAGCTCTGAAACCTTGATGCATTTTAAGATCTCCTGGGCCAGGCCAAAGCTCAGTTAATATGAATCTCCAGGAGTGGGGCTGGGCACTGTCATTTTGAGAGTTCCATCCATTGGGAATGAGAACCACTGACCCTTCTGCTTAGAGTTTATGACTTTCACCGCGGAAGAGGCAGTGACTAAAGGAAAATTCAGGCAGGCCGCTTACTCTCCATTAAAGAGTGTGCCAAACTCTCTGCCCCTCCACAAGGGAGGCCTTGGGAAGTTCTTACATTTAAACAGCCAGATGGATAAAGAAGAAATATGAGATATGATTGAAAAATAGAGAATATTTAATCATTATAGTAAAAGACAGGTGCCATGAACCCCTCAGAGCACTCCTCCCCAGCTCGAGCACACCTGTCCCACTGTCCTTGCCACTTTCCGAAGCAGTTCTGGAAGTGCTCTTTCCTGGGTGTCTTTAGTTGTGCTATTGTGGCTGCCTCAGTATGCTGAATCCATTCAAAATGTTTTTCTTTCAAAAGTCATTTTGACTTTGGGGAAGAGCTAGATGTTACACAGTGCCAGATCTGGTAAGTAAGGTGAATGAGGACCCACTGTAGTGTTCTGTTTCATTTTGTTTTGTCTTTTTGAGACAGGGTCTCCCTATGCAGTTCAGGCTGGGCTTGAGTTCTCTTTGTAGCCCAGGCTATTTTTGAACTCACAGTGACCCTCCTGCCTCAGCCTCCCCAGTGCTGGGATTACAGCCGTGCGCCACCACGCCTGGCTGTAGTGATTTTGTTTGACAGAAATTGCCATAATTGTTTGATCAATGAGGTGTGATAAAAAAAATTATGGTGAATGTTTAAATTATACAAATTTATTACAGTAAAAGATACATTACCATTAACTGCCCCAATATACTCAAAATACTTCCTTCTAACTTTGAACAAACCTGTCTTATCCTCTTGACAATGTATCTTTTACAGTAATGCTTTTTTCTTTATTTAGTTAAAAATTCACCATTTTTCAGTCGCCCTTATACCAGATGCGCATCAAAGCTGATGCCACAAGAGGGCGCAAAGAGCAACGACCTGCTTTGGCTGTGTCGGGTTTTCTGTGTGGTCAGGAATAGGGATCTCCGCCCCTTCAGCCCCCTGGGCCAGGACCAGCCAAGCAGCTGTTTTCCTGCCCTTCTGTGTCTGAGTTTAAACCTCCCGCCCCCTCCTCTTGCAGGTGGCCATTGAGTTTGACCAGAACGTCTCCATCGCGTTCACCTGCCTGAGCGCGGACTGCAAGGTGGTGCACGAGTACATCGGGGGCTACATTTTCCTGTCCACCCGCTCCAAGGACCAGAATGAAACGCTCGACGAGGACCTGTTTCACAAACTGACTGGTGGTCAGGACTGAGGCGAAACGGGCCTGCCTGGCCTCGTCTTCCCTAGGAGAATGGGGTGTGGGGAGCGTGCAGACCTGGCCAGTGTGTGCTTGGACCAAGGGACACCAGACCCTCACCTCATCCCAGCGCGTCTCTGTCCTGACCTAGCCCGTGCCAGCACTGTGCAGCGGCCTGGGCTGTCTCCTCTGGACAGTGGTGGGTGAGAAGAGGGTGCTGTCGGGCTGCCCCAGGGCCATGTGTGGGGCCACAGTTCCGCCGCACGTATGCTGCAAGCTGCGTCATTGCTTAGTCAGCGTAAAGGCGGGAGGGAGAAACCAGGAGTCGGAAGTACAAAGCCTCGGCCTCAGACTCGTGTTGAAGAGAAACAGGTCTTTCCCTGCCGATGCAGATGTTAGCACCCGCCCTTCTACGCCCTTTCTCCCTGGAGATCTAGGCGGTGAGGGGCGGGGCAGGGTTATTGGTACCAGTTGGTACCTGAGGTCAGAGAAGTGGTCCTCAGCGCCACCCTTTCTTCTGCTGAGGGACCATCTGGTGTTGGTCGCTGCTGTTCTTTGGTTATTGCTGTCACCTGGAGCCCACATTCTACTCCTGGGCGACCCAGTGACACCTTGAAGGCCTGGGTGACAACGGGTGCCAGGACACTAGTTCTTCAACCCAGATGTGCATCTCAACTGCTTCTGCTCTGGCTGGGTCTTGGGAAGTCAGGCACAGTTCTCTGTTTATAAAAACCACCTCCCAGCAGTTGCCCAGGAGTCCAGTCAGGGCTCCATCCAGCTGGTCAAGGAGCGAGGCAGACCTCTCCACAGAGACCACCATGTTCATGGTCTGCGTGGTAGGGAGGACTCCTGGGACCCTGTGTCCTCCTGGCCATGTCCCTCAAGCTTTTGGCTTTTTTCTGGGCCTGGTGGCACAGATCTATAATCCAAGCACTCAGGAAGCTGAGGTAGGAGGAGAGTTGCGAGTTCAAGACCAGCCTGGGCTACAAAGTAAACTCAAGGCCAGCCTGAAGTACACAGCGAGAGACCCTGTCTCAAAAAGACAAAGCAAAATAGGGGAGGGAGGTTTGGCTTTCCTAAAACACCAGCCAGGGCCAGACCTTCTCTGCTTCCTGGTATGTCATCCACCTTAATTTTTGAGCATTTCCAGCTAGCAACTGCCAGAGCATCACTGTCCGGTTTGGTTTGTTAGCGGTGGGAAGAGTGTGTGGGAATGAGGTGAAAAGCAATACTAAAGGTGGAGGGGAACCGCAGCCGTCGCACTTCTCATGAAACGCTCTGCTGCCCGAAGAGCCTTGAGTTGAGGCGAAGCCAAGAGCTCCAGTCATGTCCAGCTCTCTTCCGTTGTGCCCCTCAGGGGCTGGGCCTGGGCCCCGATGCCCGCCTCGCCTATGAGAAGCAGAGTCTTAGCAAGTGTGGGAGCCACACAGGCTCAGCCTTGGGGGAGCCCAGCCCTGAGCTGGAAGCTGCCCTGGGAATTCTGTGCTTAGACACAGCTGCTCCTGGAGCCCCCAGGCACCAGCTGATTTCTGAGGCCTAGATCAAAGCTCAGGCGTGGTTTTTGGCGTGGAAAATCTGGTTGCCATCAGACAGCCCTGTGCTAGGCATACTGGTGTTGGTCACTGCTCTGTATCCCAGAGCTCTATTAGCCTGCCTGCGCCTAGAGAGGTTTGGTTTTGTTTTTTGAGACAGGGTCTCACTGTGCAGCCCAGGCTAGCCTTGAAGTCCCATATGTATCCGAGGCCGACCTCGCACTTTTCAATCCTCCTGCCTCAGCCTCCCAAGTGCTGGGATTACACCACGCCCAGCCTAGACAGGTCTTTAAGATGCTAATGGACTTTCCTTAAGAAGGTGCATCTCGGTAGCAGCCACCTGTCTGCTGCCAAGAAGAGCCACACCTGCTGTCCCACTGCTGCCCAAGTGCACTCCCCTCCCTTCGCTTGTCAGGATGGGCAGACATCGCCAGGAAAGTGCTCCCTGGGATTGACTGGTTTGAACCAAGCTTTCTGCTGGCTACTGCTTTCAGGAGAGCGTTTCTTCTGCAATTACACAGAAATGTCCCAAAGGAATGGATACATGGGGCAAGATGACCTTACATGCCGCTGTTCAGAGTCAACCCCAAAGACTACGCCTACGCTGTGTACAAAAGGTCACCTGACTTCCTGTGATGACATTTTAAATTAATGTGTGCCTGTTAATACCGTTCGCTGTCTCGTCTACCCCAGATGCCATGATCCCCATTTTTTTACTATTTTGTATGACTTTTCCAAGTAAAAGGAATGCAGTCCAGTTTGTACCTTGTCCGACTTGTTGCCTCTCTAAGGGTGCATAGTTTCTGCTAGGAAAGAGGAGGAGACCCCTTTCAGGTCTGATGAGCACCTCTCCCTGCCACCCCAGGTTCCAGCTCAGTCTCTCCAGGGGTGGGGCAGTGGCCAATCCCGTCATGGGGTCCTCGGAGCTTGACTTAATTAGATCCTCCCTCGGCCTCCAAGATTGGTGTCCCAGTATTGAGGGCACCACTTCGTTATAGAGATGGGCAGCCCCTGTGGGTCTTGCCGCGGTTCACACACGCTGTCCCTTCTCCTTCCTGTTGTTTCCTCAGCAGCCACGGAGGGTAAGGACACCTGCCACCATTTTCCAGAGAGAGCAGGCAGAAAGTGGATAACCTGCTCGTGGCCTCATGGCCCATCACTGGAGCCAGGCTCCAGTGCCTATGCCCCCTCCTACCCAATGTGATGTCCCCCAAGTCAGTGACCCCACAGCAGGCTCCGCCCGGTGAGACAGCCAGAAAACAGCTGCTGCTCCAGAGTTAGCTGGGACGGGAGGGGACCAGGAAGGAGGGGCTTGAGGACTTATTTTGTATCAGTGAGTGTTTGTAGCGCTTAATGTTTCCCTGCCTTGGGGCTAAGTGTTTTATGTTGGATGCTAGGAAAGCTCCAAGGTCAGAAGGTGGGACGAGCCTTCCGCCTGAGTGCATGTCTTCTAGTGCGGCACTAGCGAGCCAGGCATCCTGCCACGTTTCTTTCCTGAAACCGCTTAAAAGTTTTTGGAAAGTGACTTACGAGAGTGCTTTTCCACGTCTCCATTCAGGAGCATTATTTTCTCAGCAAACCTGACTTTCTGGCCTCCTCCCTTGCCCTCACCACACCCCTCAGTCTCCCAGAGGCCGCGGACGAGGGGAGGAGGACCTCTGCCCCCTGCTGGGGAGAGTTGGAGGCGGCACTTGGCTCTCGCTTCCCGCTTGGACATCGCTGGAGCGGTGTACAAAGACTGAGTGGTAGCGAAGGAGGGAGAAATCCAGCGGCCCTGTGCTCTGTCCCCGCAAACCCGTGTGCTGGCCCGCTGTCCTGGGGTGCTAACTTCTTGCTTCCTGAAGGTGGGGCCCTAAGAAACTAAGGCACCCCAGGGCCACCCGAGCCAATGGCTTAGAAAGAGCTTCATAGGGCTGGGGATATAGCTCAGTGGCACAAGATCTGGGAAGCACAAGATCCTGAGTTTGATCCCCGGTACTGCAAAAAAAAAAAAAAAGAGCTTCGAGAGCCTCCCGGCGTTTGGCCACATCGCATGTAGAACGAGAGCCTGTGCTATGGCTTGGGTAGGGTTTGTCCCCCCCGGAACTCGTGGAAATCTCCCCGCCTATGCACAGGGCTGCGGCTGGGGCTGTGCAGGTGTGAGCCGCGGCAGCTTCACCTTCGCAGAGGGTTTGACGGAGTGCACAAGGGCAGTTCGTCATCCAAGAGCGCTTTGTCCTGAAGTGTGCGGCCCTTGGTCTGGTCCTTTCCGCCCGTTTGGCCTTCTGCTTGTCCATCGCGCACAGAGCAGCACAGCCCTGAGCCCAAGCACAGTGACCCTCCCTGCTGTGTCCCATCTCAGCACCAGTTACACCCCCAGAGGACGGACTAAGATCTCAGGAGAGCCCCCTTGGAATACACATGAGCCACATGGGCCATACAGGTTTCTCTGCAGCCTCTCTGAGGCGCCTAACAACTGTAGAAAATGTCCTTTCACAGAGCAGATTCCTCTGCTTCACCTTGACAAAGACAGACACCAAGTCCCACATTACCTCTGCCTCTTCACTTGGTTGGGCGGGGGGGGGGGGGGGGGGCAAGCCCCAAGCTACTCAGCTCCTAGGACAGAACACTTTATCTCCTCTGCCTAGGAAGCAAGAAGTGAGCACTTCAGCTGCTCCTGAGGTCGCTGCCTGCAAAAGTGAGGAGGAGACGGAGCCCTTCGGAGGGGAGCAGAGGCCCTCAGGTGGGGAGGGTGCACTGTGTTCGGCAATGCAAGAGGGACCACATCAAAGGTGAGCTTGGTGACAGGGTAGGCAAAAGCGCCGACTGGCAAAGGAAACCTCACTTGTGCCGCTGTAGTCGTGAAGAGACAGCAAGGACAGCTGCCCAGGTGGCACAGAAGTGTAGTGGTGCGGCATTTGGGGACCAGGGGGCACTCGGTGGGGGTCTGACTGTGTGCCTGCAAAAGGGCCCTGGATCTCTGTGTTGCCACTTCACTTCCCGAAATGTTCACAAAGAACCAAGATTGGCAGCCAGGCCAGCCCATGGGACGCAGCAGCCCATGGGACCCAGCAGCCCAGGGGACCCAGCAGCCCAGGGGACCCCGTGTTGTCTTAGAAAACAATTTCAGTACCAGCCTTTCTTTTCCAGGAGCTGCACACATCCAACTTGAACCTCACCATGGAAGCGCATTGTTGCTGTGGAGGGTCAGGCACTAGACATTAAGCCATATGGACTGCAGCTTGCTCCTTAAAAGTGTGACCTGAGCCACAGCTCTGGTTGGAAATGCAGGCTTGAGACTGGGAGGGTGCAGGCAAGGTGCCCAGGGCACCTTGAAAGAGACCTTCCATGCCAATACAACTTTGCCCTCTGGGTCAGGCCCCTGCTTACATAACCTGAAGTTCAAAGTAGGTTAACAGTCTTTTTTTTTTTTTTGGAGACAGGGTTTCACTATGCAGTTCAGGCTGACTTTGAACTCCTTTGTAGCCCAGGCTGGCCTCAAATTCGCAGCGATCCTCCTGCCTCAGCCTCCTGAGTGTGCACAGGTTGACAATCTTGACCAGTCAGATTGGGACAAGAGAGGACAGGAGAGACACCAGGAGGCTAAAAGGCTGTGTGTGCCAAAGTGCCAGGCACTGTGCCAGTGCTACCAGCTCTTGCCTCCCCAAAGAACATTCTCAACTATACAGCTGGCACTCAGGACCAGAGGAGCCAGACAGCTCACACACGAAGGGCGTTGCTGGTGTATCTCACAAGTTCTCTCGCTTGGTCCTCTGGGTCAGGTACGTACCATCAGCCCCATGGCACAAATCAGAAGAGTGTATTGCTGCGCTGGTGCTGTGGACCCCTCTGTGGTCTGGGGCTGTACTGGTTTGCCTGTTCCTATAGTGTAAGGACTCTGCCAGTGTGGCATTGGTGAGCACAGGCTTAGGGTGGAGGTGAACATTCCACTCTCCCTGGACTTCCCATGGAACTGCAAGGGCTCCTGGGCTAAGAGCTCTGGGTTGTCGCTGATTTTTCCCGGGACAGACTTAGGGAAGGCCTTCAGAACCCCAGATTTTTCCCCCTTCCAATTGCTTTCAACTAGATTTCAGGTGCAAGGATAGGGACTCTTTCTACTGAAGAACTCAGATCTCAACTCTCGACCTGCCTGCCCATGAGGACATCTGTTTGCCACTGTGGGTCAGAGGTGGTGTTGGGAGGGCAGGAAAGAATTCTTCTGCCTTCTTCCCAGGAGAGAGAACACTGGGCCCAGACCAGAGACACCCTGTCCCCCACTACCCCTCAACTGGTTGGCCCAACTCTCACTATTGTGTACGGACAGCTGACACAATTCCCCCCAGACACAGAGCCTTCCTCGGGGCCGAGTACCATCTTCAGAGGCTGAGCAAAGTATCTGAACCCTGACCCCATCCTCTCCTGATAAGCAATTCTTTGCAATTTACAAGGATGGAGTAATCTTTTCCTAGTACATGACCCAGGCAAAGCTCCCACTAGGATAAAGAGACACAAGCAGCAATGTGTCTGGGGTAGCAAGTGCACCTGGGTAGTTTGGTCTGGACTGAGACCACAGGGATTTCTGGGGCAAGCCCAGCCTGCTGGTCACGTATTTAAGAAATAACTGCCTAGCTTTATACAGCTCAGAACTTACTAAAACTTAAGGACCACTGTTTTCAATCTGTGTTCAACAAATCAGTATACTGTGTACATAATAAATGTCTGACTGTATTCCATACATAATATTCCAGGAACCTACACACTTCCATCTGTTTGCTCTACCGTGTCCAGCTTCTACACACAGTGTCATTTTAATGTCATCCTATGATTCAGCGAGGCTGCTGTGGCTCCGGGTGTTACATCACATGGCCTTAGTTAACCACAAGGGAGGTTGCAATACTTGTTCTTTATTCAAAGTAGCCATAGAGCTGATCAGAAATCAAGGTTGTTTTAGTAATGAGATGAGAATAGGTACCGAGACAAGGCACTATGCTAGCTTCTGTTCTGCAGCCTCCAGAGTGTAACCTACAGCCTTGACCTGACAGCCCAGATTTAACGCAGCCCAGTGGAACTTGTGACTTTCCCACCCTTGACCTGTCATGCTCTTCAATTTTTCCATCCCAGTTACTGGATCCAGTCCCCCAGCCCTCAGCCAGCAACCCAGGGCTGATCCTTAACCCTAAATGCCTAGCAGTCCACTTTTGGAACACCCCTTAAAACAGAACATTTTCTTTCTTTCTTTTCTTTGGTACCAGGAATCAGACTCTGGACCTTGTGCTTGCCGGGCATAAAACGGAACATAATGAAATTTTTTCCTTCAAACTTTTGTTCCTTGAGATGAGGGCAGAGAAAACCAATTGATCAACCATACATGCCTTTATTTGTATAACTGAGTAACCAACTTCAAGATAACATTATGTAATACAGCAACCATTGTTAATTCCCTACCATCTTCTCTGTTATTATGTATTTCCTTTATTGCTTTTGAGTTATTCTGGTTCATGTCTGTTTGATTGATATCTTTCCATTCTTTTGTCTTTAAAATTAAAAAAATTAAAAATAAATAAAAATAAAGTCACACTTTTGGTCCTTGAATTTGTCTAGGTAACACATATTAATGGCACACAGAAATCTAAAAACCTGCATGCTTCGGCCTAAAGAGGTTGATGCTGTCCTTCCCCTTACATCCTATGTGTTGGTTTCCTGTGGCTGCTGTGACAAACGGCCACAAATCTGGTGCCTTTTGTTTGTTTGTTTGTTTATTTGTTTGTCTTTTTGAGACAGGGTCTCACTATGTAGTTCAGGCTGGCCTTGAGCTCTCTTTGTAGCCCAGGCTGGCCTAAAACTCGCAACAATCCTTCTGCCTCAGCCTCCCAAGTGCTGGGATTACAGGCGTGGGCCACCACGCCCAGCCCCTGGTGCCTTTTGTAACAAAATTATTTGCAATAAAGGTTATTCATTTATAATATTATTCACCCATAGAAAGGAGTGAGATCTGGATATGTGCTACAGAGTGGAAAGGCCTGAACATCGTGCTTTGTGGAGTAATCCAGAAACAGATGGGCAAATACTAAACAAGGTACCTAGAACTGAGGAATACAGGGGTAGACAGAAAGTAGGGTCTGGGGCCTGTGGGGAGGAGGGAACCACTGTTTAGTGAGTCCAGAGGTTGTGGAGTGATGAGGTCTTACGCATGGAGAGTGGAGGTAGTTAAAATGTGAGGAGTGTAGGTCAGGCCGTTGAGCTGCCCAGCAGGGAACTGGCTAAAATGATAAACGTTATGTCACTTATTTTACCACAATAACAGGCTCATTTATTCTTTTAGGGATCTGGAGATGAGAATATTGAAACCCTCCACAGGGCTCAGGGGAGAATCTAGTTCCCTGTTTTTTCTGGCTTCTGAGGGTACGGTCCCCACATTCCATGCCCTCTTCCTTCCTTGAAGCCAGCAGCAGGCATCCTCCAAGCCTCACCTCCTCCTCTCTGCAGTCTGATCTCCCTCGCTGAGGGCCTCTTGTGACCATTCAGGGCCCCCCAGCATCATCCAGGATAACCTCCCTACTTCAAGACCTTCAGCCACACCTGCAAGGTCAGTTTTGCTATACAAGGTGACTTTCACAGTTTCTGCGGATGAAGGTATGGATCTTTCAAGGCCGTTATTAAGCTCACCACACCCCACTTCCAATCCATTGATGACCATTGTCAGTCAGTTCTACTTTCCAGCTAGGTTTCTAGTTGCCAGCACTTTAGGCCCTTCCTGATGGCTCTCCAGCTCCGCTGGAGATCAACACAGCAGCAAGGGGACCATACAGCACGCGAGGCCTGCTCTGGTGGCCCTACTCACCTGGTGGGGTTCCTGCCCTCCTCTCCCCTTGCTCACTACCTGCCAGCCACAAGGCTCTGCTCTTGGGGACCCAGGCACCGCAGGCTCTGTCTGTCTTGCTCTTCGCTGGGACACGGTTCCCGGGAATGTGTGCACGACAGCACCATTGCATCTCAGATGCAGCAGCCCTTCTCAGTGCCCACCTCCTGTCTCCATCCCAGCGCCTTTACATCCCACCAGCCGTTTATTTCCTTCACAGCTCTCACTGTGATCGGCAACTTCCTCATTCATTCATTTGCTTATCGTCTGTATTTCCCAACAGAAGGGAAAGCTCACTGAGCAGAGGGATCCGGTCTGCTCCAGCATTCAGAACAGTGCCAAGTGCATGGCAGGCTTGCAATATGTTGAATAAATGAGTCAATGAATGAATGAAACTGACCCCACAATCAAGGCTTGCATCAGCCCAAATAACTAGGCTATGCTGTAGTGACAGGCAGCCTAGAACCACAAAGGTTCCTTCCCCACGCTGCATACCCATGTGCTCAGTCCAGGGGGAGCTCCGGGCTTCCTTAGGATTCCTCAGCCGGCATCCCCATTCCAGAGTGTCACTGCCATGCCAGAGAGGAGGACCAAGCTCTGGAGGGTCCCACACCCCACACAGTCAATTACATGCACTGGCTGGTACTTCCCTTCCTGTTACAATTAACTGGCCAAAACAAAGCATGGAAACGTGATCCAACCACAAAGGCCGGGAAGCACAACCCTGCCAAGTGGAGAGAAGAGAGAGACGAGGTATGTGGGACACAGCACCAATAGCTGGGAACAACAGTTTAGAAAAAGCCTCGGATACCTCTCAGCCCCTTCGCCCCCGCTCCCCTCCCCCTGGTCCCTGCAGCCATACTGAATTGCCCTTCCTTCCACCGCACGCCCTCCTCCGCTTCCCCTTCCTCTGTGCTTACCGGTTCCTCCACCTGCAGTGCTCTTCAGAGGCAGCCCCTAGCTGGGCGTGGGGGCGCACATCTGTAATCCTACCACTCGGGAGGCTGAGGCAAGAGGAACGTTGTGAGTTCAAGGCCAGCCTGGGCTACAAAGTGAGTTCAAGGCCAGCCTGAACTGCATAGTGACGAGACCCTGCCTCAAAAAGACAAAAATAAGAAAACAGAGGCAGCCGCTACTCTGGTCATTAGTTAGTTTTGTCTCTTGTTGACTTTCTATATTTGGGGCCGTGCTATTTATGCTGGGAGTGCCCGGCTGCTTTTATTCAATACAACATCTGTCTGTCAAGTGTAGCATTTTTCGTTCTTTTTCTTTTCTCTTTCTTTTCGTTTCTTTTTCTTTTTCTTTTCATTACAAAACCTGTCTGTGCAGCAGGTCACTATATGACTATATTTGTATAGATGTCACATGCCACTGCTGATGCGTCCATCTTCCCATTAGTAAAATCTTTTTGGTGGTTTCCAGTCTGGGGGATTTATGAATAAAATTGCTATAAACATTCTTTGGATGGCCAGATGCACTCATTTCCCTTGAGAATAAACCCAAAGTAATGGCTGAGGAGTAAGGGAGATATATACTTAGCATTCATGGGTACTGCCAAGCAGTTTTCCAAAGTACTTGTACCAGCTGACATTCCCACAAGTAGTGCATGGGAGTTGTTTTTGCCCCACATCCGTGACAACACTTAGTATTGTGGGTCGTTTTAATTTTGCCCATTCTGGTGGTGCATAGCACTACAGTGGAACCCTGGCCCATGAACTTCATTCTTTCCATGATTCTGGTCACAAGCTGAATTGCAGGAGAAACAAATCAAACTCAGTGGTTAAGTCCAATGTTGACCTTATAGAGAAATTTGATTCAGGTCTTGTCCAGTTTGGTGTGTGATCAGAATCATGGAGACAATTCAGTTAGTGAACCAAGGTACCACTGTATTTCGCTATGGCTTAAATTTGCATCTCCATAATCAATAATGATGTTGAGCACATGTTTATCTGCTTAGTAGACAACATCATTCAATAAGATCTCAGTGAACATTCACTGGGTGTGAAAGTTGCTATGGAAATGTGGAATAAGTAATACTCAAGCTCCATGAGTTTCCAAATCATTGCTTTGGTTACAAAACTCAAGCACTTCCAGTTTTGAAAAAAAATTATATACCTATATATGATAGTTATGCTACTAACTTCTCATAGTTCATTGAAAAGAAAGGTTTGTGCTAATATTGTTTGGATGATTCAGTGCCAATATCTTGTACTCTGAGTAACTAATTTAAAGATAACTATGCAATGTTTTAACTATTGTTACCCTCCTATTATCTAGTTTTGAATTTTTTTTTCTTTTTTTTTTTTTTGTCTTTTGGAGACAGGGTTTTACTATGCAGTTCATGCTGGCCTTGAGCTCATTTTGTAGCCCAGGCTGGTCTCAAACTCATGAGGATCCTTCTGCCTCAGTGTCCTGAGTGCTGGGATTACAGGCGTGCACCACCATGCCCAGCTAAGAATTTTCTTTCATGTGTTAAATAAATACACAATCAAATCTGGATAGTGTTTCTGTGAAAAATTCCAAGTAAGGAAATATAACTGATCAGAAACGTAAGAAGAGGAGCCAGCCATTCAGCATCTCTTTGGCATGCTGCGTGAGGCATACTTTCCGCTCCTATAACAAAACACCTGAGGAAAATCTCCTTATGAGGAGGAAAGTTGATTCTGGCTCACTGCTCAGAGGCTTCGGTCATGGCTGGTTGGTCTGTTGCCTTTGGGTCTCCAGCAAGGCAGCCTACCATGGTGGTAGCATGTGGTAGAGCAAACCTCCTCACCTCGTGGCAGCCAGGAAGCAAAGAAAAACCAAGAAAGGGGGCTGGTCCCAATATCCCCTTGGAAAACTTGACACCAATGACCCAGGCGAATTCTTGAAGGTGCCACACTACCTCCCAGGGGTGCAATAAACTCATGGGCCTTGGAGGGTCATCTCATATCCAAACCACAGCGCACACATGGCACGCAGGTTCTGCCAGATCCCAAGAACACAATAGTGAAAACCTAGACCCTTTGCCCACACCAACAGGACCGAGTTCAGCCCTGTACACAAGGCTGTTCTCTATCACCTGCCCCTTCTAGACTGGTAACTGCATGAGGGCAGGAGGGGTGCAAGTCTTGTTCATCTCTGAGCCCCAAGTCCATGAGTCCATGAGCACCAGGCATACATGTTCCATATTCACAGGATCTATGTGCTGCATTGCTCAACCAGTTCCTTTACAGATGAGAAATGAGACAGACAGAAGCCTAACACAGACCTTGCACCCAGTATCACGGGATCAGCGTCTGGATGAGAATCCAGCATCTCGCAGCCCCGTTTAAGGTTCTGCTCGCTCATGTGCTCTTCCTCTGGCCGTGGCAAATTCAGAATGTGGTTTAACAACACAACATAGCCTCTGGCTCCTCTGGCTTCCTACAGCCACACACAAGGGAAAAGAGGCAGATTCAGCTTGGGCCTCTCCTTCCAGTTTGAATCTTTTTCTCTTCCACTATGGACGGAACAGTGTCTTTTTACATTTTAAGTATTCTAGAAATCCTCCTGTGAAATCTTACCATCGGTGACACCTTACAGGAAAATAAGCCCGTGCGTCAACCCGTGACAAATTCAGGTCCTTCAAATCATTTCGTGGCAGACATGTTGACCACAGCAATGAGCCCACTGGGAAGTCCTGGGCCCTGCTAAGGGAAAGTCTCTTTTCTGCATACCATTCCGGGGCAGCTGGGTCTTCCTGGAGACCAGACAACCTGGTACCATCCCCTCCCACAATCAGCCCCCGTCCCTCGGCTTATCTCTGGTGTCAGAGAAGAATGTGGCTTTAAGCCTGTACATTCCAGATGCCTCATCTGGGGGAAGAACGTGAAGCAGAGCCAGCTGGCAGCTGGAAAGCAGAGCCAGGCTAAGCACTCGCCTGTCACCTGGGCCAGCCGTCCTCACCCCACCCCAGGCTGAGAGACAGGAACGGAGCTTAGCAGGACCCCTTTGGAGAGCTGGGGGACATCCCGGGCTAAGGGTGCTTATTCCCAGAGCTCTGGGAATGAGATGGCACAGCCAGGGTCAAAATCCCTAGAAACTTCTCCGTGCCTGGCACTCACCAGATGTGCTGGATTGGCTGCACCTGGGGTCTAGGCCCCCATTGCTAAGGCCTCCGCAGGTGAGGCATGGTCGGCTGAGCCCGGAAGGAACTGTGGGAATTCCCTCTCACTGGATGATTGGAAATTCACCAGATAAGCTGAGTTCCTCTCTGGGACTTAGTTTTCTCCCTTTAAAATGGATGGAACTGAGTGGAACCAGGCAAGTTTAAAACTTCCTCAAAAGTCAAGGATCTCTGTGACCTTGATTTTTACCTCAATACAGAAAGGAAGTGTAGCCAAGTGTGTAATTACTTTTCTTCCCTGTGGCTATAATTTTCCTATCACTCCAACTGCATGCTCTTCTCCGAGGAGAGAAGGCTCCCCCAAAGCCCCGTGAGTGTGTTGGGAAGCTGCATGGAGTGACTTTCTGTGACTTAACTTTCTACCTGGCCTTCTGCCCCCTCCTCCGTCTCCACCCTCACCTTAGCTTTCCCCAGCGCTGCCCTGCTGGTGGACCTGCCGTGAATCCCACCCTACTGCTGGGGAAGAACACCAGGATTGACCCTCCCTGCCACATCTCCCCACATCCACTGGTCAGCCATTTCCCGCAAATGCCAGACTCTGCCTTGGGCTCTGGGGCTAAGAGCTGAAGATGGATGAGGCCCTCCAGCTCCCAGGGAAGTGGGCCCTCAGTGAGGCAGGAGCCGCACTAATTGCCTGAGGACAGGTAGCCAGTGGCACCTGGGAGAGGACACCAGGGAAGGGCCCCTGAGGCGCTTGGCAGAGGCAGGTTGGGCCTGCGCAGGCTGTAGCAGGTATGGGCACTGCCCACCGTGTCCCTGCTGCCCGCCTTCCATGGAGTTGTTCAGTGGACATGCACTTGGGGAGAGGGTGTGCCTAGAGTCAGAGCTGCTGAGAGAACCCTGGAGCCAAGAAGAAGAGAGGCTGGGGGCGAAGCTTCCGCCTCCTCCCTAGCTGACCCGCAGCCCCAGGTGTGTCCTCGCAGCCTCTCTGAGGGTCTCCATGGCAGTTACAGGCTCACTAGCAAACCGTCAGACTCCCTCTGTGTGCTGAGTCCCTGGCGTGGGCAGGTAGAGAGGAGTGGGCTCAGATGCAGGCTGAGTTCACTGAACAGATGGGGGCGCAGCTTGGGGAAACATCACGGGGGACAGGACATGTATGACATTTGGCACGAAGTGACATTTGGGGTACCATTGGGAAGACACATATTTGTTAGTTCCGGGACTTTGTTGTGGAACCTAAGCAGCCTTCCTGGGAGAGGACAAATACCTCCTTCATTTGACTTCGAAGAACTGCTAAAGAGAGGGACTGAGAGGGCACCTCCCTGAGGGCGACCACTGGGTCCTGCCCAGGGGATTTCTTCAGTCCTGGGGCCGAAAAGTTGACTCTGTGTACTTTGAGAATGAGCTGCTCAGCTATGAAAGAAAATGTCCAGTGTTCCTGGCTTCTCTCATGATGCAAGTTTATCTAAATCCTCAGGAAAATTCAACATCCAATGCTGAGGCCCATGGAAGGTGAGTCATTACCCTCAAGGTGTAAGCCTTGGTCCAGCAGACCAGTGCTTCACTTTTCTCCTGTAAATTTGTACTTCGGTGTAATTGTAGCCGGCTGTGCATCTCAGTACCTTCCCCTGAGGGACACAGGAAGCAATCTATGTGTTTACCCACCTGGTGTGGTGAGCCACAAGGAATGTGCTCTCGTGCGAAAGTGTCAAGACAGAATTTAGACCCACCTTTATGCTCCATCTAACTGGTTTTGTGTATGTTTACATAAACATCAGAGGATCTCATAGACCCACACCACTCCAGGATATGATAAAAAAAAAAGTTTTCTTTTGGCTTTTCTGGTAAAAATAGCCCAATTCAGTATAATTTTGGCACATGAAAAACCAGATTTGCAGGTTTTGAAGGAGGTCAAATGTGAATCATGAGATTACTCATGCAGGGATGATGAAGATGCTCCACTATGGTAAAACACATGCTTTCATCACAGAAGTGTGATGTGGGTGTATGAGGAAGACGATGACTTTGACTTTAGCCATGTGAGCCCAAGTTCCTGTGTCAGGGAAACCTAGCAAGAATCAGCTGATACAGACCCAGGGAATGCAGACATTCTTGATTCAGATGATGAAGAAAGCAGCAAGGTGAGTATATACTTGACTAGTCAAAATGTTGCAAAATGGCCACACAACCAAGTGGAATGATCCAATGTTAGAACTATGTCTGAAAATACAGTGGAGGTCTTGGCAGGTGTGAAATGTATTGGACAGAATCCCACCACTGCCACTCAGTGTTGGAAATTATAACAGAAGAAGTGCTACAAGATGCTGTGAAACACACAAAGGCTGAAATGCAGTTAAAACCTTCTGTATGCACCAATAACCGTATTCAAAAATGTATTTATTATGACACCTCACTAGCTAATTTGAAAGCATTCATAGGTCTGCTGTACTTTGCACAGATTTCTCATGGTGACCGCAGGACTTATGGAAAAGTGGTAGGTCAAAATATAGCATAAAAATGTATGCCCTTGTAGCTGCAAAGAATTATCATACTTTCAATTTAGACATTTATCCTAGCATCAGCCCTCAGGTCCTTATTTCTATAGTAATAAACTGAATAATGTTGTGAACAGATTTGTTGGGGCTGGGGATATAGCTCAGTGGAATAAGTGCCTGCCTAGCAAGTTTAGGGTCCCGAGTTCGATCCCCAGTACCGCCAAAAAAAAAAATTTTTTTTGAAAAAAAAATGTGAACAGATTTGTTGCTCGCATCTCCTAAACTAGTAAGAACGTGACATCCAACAATTAGTTTACTGGTTTCCAGTTGATGTTACATTTGCTAACAGCACAAGTTGACCAGCCCAGGAGCTGTACACAAAGCAGAAATTCCAAATGAAATGTTGCAATTTCAAAACAGAGAATTCTATAGTACGATCTTTAAATTTCAGAAAGATATAACATTGGCCTTTTTTTTTTTTTTTGGTCTTTTTGAGAAAGAGTCTTGCTATGCAGTTCAGCCTGGCCTTGAGCTCACTTCGTAGCTCAAACTGGCCTCCAACTCATAGCGAGCTTCCTGCCTCAGCCTCCCTCTGAGTGCTGGGATTACAGGCATGCCCCACCACATCCAGCTAACATTGGCCTCATGCATGGCACACACAAAAAAAGCAAACTGGGTACTTCTGATGTTAACATTTCACCATGATGGAAATATTGGTAGAGAAATCGCAACAAAACAGAAGCCTGAGATGGAAACGTTCAACAACAAAACTAAAAGCGAAGGAGATGTTGCTGATGAGTTAGGCAGCATCTATGATGTCACCTGGAATGCAAAGCATTGACCAGTGGCTGTGTTTCAATCAGTCCTAAACCTGTAGTATAAATAGTTTGACAGTTTACAAAGAAAATAACAAGTGAAAAATAACCATGAAGAAATGTTCTTGCAGGATCAATACTGGAGCTCATAAGAGATCATTTACAGCAGAGGAAAAACAAAATGTTTCTGCCCAGGGAACTGTGCAAAAAAAATGTGGACCACATTGGTGAGCTGACAGGTGAACTGGCAGGCACAGCATTATATGGAACTACTAAGCCAAGAGGAAAATAAGAAAGATGTCACCAGGGCCCTACAAGAAAGGACAGGCAAACAAAACATAGGTGCTATCAGTGTAAGTGATACTTGTGCGTGGAACGTGCAGTTGGCGTGTGTGAGGACCGCCTTGGGTGTGACAGTTGAGGCAAAGTTGATTTTTGTGGTAGAGTTCTATTGGTACTTTCATGGTAGTTAATATAGGAATTTATTTCTGGTGTTACCTTTTAGGTTTTGTAAGGAAGTACACAGTTGAGAATGTGATGTCTACTCTAAACCCATAATACATATTAAGAAGTTAGGGGATATAGCTCAGCGGCACAAGCACCTGCCTGGAAAGTGCAAAGTCCTGAGTTCAATTCCCGGTACCCCAAAAAAAATTTTTTTAAGAATTTAATAATTTATTAAATTGCTATTCTATGTTCCTGTTAATGACACACTGTGTAATGTAATAACCTCCTGGCAAAATAGCAAGGCCAGGGGCTGGGGATATAGCTCAGTGGAATAAGTGCCTGCTTGGCAAGTGCAAGGTCCTGAGTTCAATCCCTGGTTCTGCCAAAAAAAAAAAAAAAAAGCAAGACCACTGAGATGTCAAGTATGTCCTACAAAAAGGCCAGGAAAGTGAAAGACACATGCTGTCAGTGTGAGCAACACTTGTGTATGGAGTGTGCTGCTGTCATGTGCAGACTGCCTTAGGTGTAATCACTGAAGTAAAGTTTTTTTTTTTGTTGTTGTTGTTGTTTGTCTTTTTGAGACAGGGTCTTGGGCCAGGGATATCGCTCAGTGGCATAAGCGCCTGCCTGGAAAGCTCAAGATCCTGAGTTCGATTCCCAGTACAAAAAAAAAAATTGAGACAGGGTGTCACTATGCAGTTTAGACTGGCCTTGGGTCCACCTTGTAACCTAGGCTGGTCTCAAACTCACAACGATCCTCCTGCCTCAGCTTCCCGAGTGCTAGGATTACAGGTGTGCGCCACCATGCCTGGCTAGGATGTTTTTTGGTGGAGTGCTATTGGTATTTTCATTGTAGTTCACGTGGAAATTTATTTCTTACATTCTTTTTTAGACTTTGTACACAAAACCTCACTTGAGGTTGAAAATTTTGATGCTTTTTTAATAAGCATCAATGAATATTAAAATATTTATTGAAAACTCAATACTTCATTTTTATGATATTTTTCCCGTTAAGTACTCATTGTGTAATATAATAAAACTCAGAAAGTTATAATCAATAATTCACCAATAGAAATAGTCTAAAAAATAAACACCTTGATGACAAAATTAATCTTCTGCTCCAAGGGATCTACTATCAGTATTAATATAGTAATTTTGGGGGGGGGTACTAGGAATCGAACTCAGGACCTTGCACTTTCCAGGCAGCCGCTTGTGCAGCTGATCTATATCCCCGGCCCTAATGTAGTAATATTAAATCAGACGGCTCATTAGTTGTGTGGTCCCGAACCTCGTCCATTACTGTGAGTCTCCCTTTCCTTATCTGTAACGTGGTTCCTGAAGAGGATTCAGTGAGATGATGCGTATGGCGTTAGCTTTTTTTTTCTTTGTCATTCCTGAAGACTGAACCCAGGGCCCTCACATGGGGCTGCATCTCCAGCCCTCTTTCATTCTTTTTTTGAGATAGGCAAGGGTTGCCCAGGCAGGGTTAAAACCTGCATGCCTCAGCCTCCCAGAGTGCTGGGCTCACTGGCATGGTCCATCATGCCTGGCTCTATTACCCTTTTTAAAATGGGATCATGATGGTGACAAGCAGTGGATCACGCAGTGTGGCGAGGACAAGGCCAACCCGGGGCCCGGGAAGGAGCGAGCTGCAGACACTGCCAGGTCTCTGTCTGCTCCCCTAACTCAGGAGCCTGGCTTGGAGGGGCCCTGGTCCTATTTTACAGAGCTTCCTGGTACCCGGCTTCTTTCTTCCTTTGGGTCTTGAACAGGGCCCATGCTGTCTCTAACTTCCCCCTCGCTCCTGGCTTCCCGATCACCCGGGCACCGTGCGCCCCTGCGGGCACCAGGGCCCGGGCTCTTCACAGTATGACTGCACTTGCTCTCCGTACTGGGGAGTACAGACGTGGCCTTCCCCTGGCCAGCACAGCCCCACCAATGAAGGATGCTCAGAGAAGGCGGTGGAGAAGGCCTCAAGGAAGGCCTCCAGGGAACCCTCCAGAGACTTCCTATTATCCTGGAAACTGGACAGGCCAGGCAAGCAGGAGCCCTGGGGCTGCTCAGTGCTGCAGATAAGGAGTGGCAGAAGGACAGACAGGAAGAGCTGCTGCAGGGCCGTGCACGCAGCAGGGGTGATGGGCCCTGACCTGTGTGCAGACCTCGGCCTGGGGTGGGGGGTGCTAGAGGAAGGAAGCCCGTGCTGGGTGCAGATCAAAGGTGTGCCATTAATGAGCCATCTCCGTTCTGGGAGCTCTGTGGGACACAGGGCCATCTGCTCTAAACAGAGCCGCTGCAGGCAAAACTCAGGCTGTGTCATCGCACCTTCAGGGGCTGTTGAAAACCCAGGCTCATTACCCCCATGCTTGGGGCAGGAATGTGCCTTCCACATTGCTCCCTGCTTTATTTATCTTTGCCTTAGAGTCACGCACCCTCACTGCCACTGAACTGGGTCCCAGAACAACCAGACTCTTCCCAGGCATCCGGGATCTGTGTTCTGTCTGCTCAGGGGGGCCCCAAATTCCTCAAAGATCCCTGCGGAT
This sequence comes from Dinomys branickii, assembly GCA_004027595.1. Classification (NCBI taxonomy): domain Eukaryota; kingdom Metazoa; phylum Chordata; class Mammalia; order Rodentia; family Dinomyidae; genus Dinomys; species Dinomys branickii. Next base: position 37,955 of record PVLD010014904.1, read on the forward strand.
CACGATCACAGTACCACCCCTTCCCTGGGAGGAGCCGTCCCCTGCAGCTTGACCACTCAGCCTGTCCCAGGAGATGGGAACCACGGTGAGGTCAGATTCCTGAGAGGTGCGGGGGGGGGCCTCTGTGTGCCCCTACAACGCGCCATCAGTCCTCACAGCTGGCCCCCCATCACTCCTGCCTGGGAAAGGTACAGCGGGAGAGATGGAGACACGGGGGGGGGGGGGGCGCTGGGAGGAGCGGCTAGGCCTGGAGAGGAGGAGTACAGAGACAGCTGGGCAAGGAGGGTGTTGGCTAAAGAGGTCTGCTGCATTGGGAGGGGTGGCAGGGGCCGCAGGGGCGGGGGAGGGGCAGCTGGGAAGCAGGCCTCCCTCCAGCATTCCAAGCTGAGTTGCTAAGCCACTGGTTCCTGGAATATATAAAACAAGATCAGGGACTCTAAGGTCCTCGAGGACACCTTCCGGGTGAGTTGGCTGTACTGCTGGATGCCTGCACTCTTAGCCTCCAAGATCTTTCTCATGGTGACGATCCCCAGCTAACAAGGCAGAGAGCCCCTTCCCCTGGAGCCTGGATCTTGCTCTGGGATCCGGTGGTCACAGAAAGAGCCGGCAGAGGAACACACATCTGAGGTAACGGAGATATCAAGCTATAACCTGAAGGCCCTGTAAGAAGGAGCTTTGACACTCCCAAGCCTGCCTGTGGCCCTCTGACCTCCCGGATTCCCTGTGTAATCCTGGGTGGCCCTCAACCACCTCTCCGGGAACAGGGCTGAAGCTAGGGATCTTGGGCTTTGTTAGAACCTATGTGGGGCCTGAAATGCTTGACTCCAGGGGTCTGAGACTCAGAGCTCTCTGCAGGCCCCTTTCTTTTTCCAAAAGCAAGCCTGGACTGGCTACCCAGAAAGGGATCTTAGAACTTACTTTGTGGAACTAGGATTCACCTGTGGCTGGACAGTTTCTAATGCATAAAACTGAGACAGCTGAGGGTCTGTGAATGTGACAAACTCTATCTTGAGCGTCCTGCTTCTATGCCATCAGAGTGTCTGCCCCACGGAGGGTGCTCGTAATTGGGACATAAGACTGTGGCTCTGAAAAGAGTTTACATAAGAAGGGACATCTTTTCCTTCCAGAAGCCCATGGGAGGGACGCGGACTCAGTAAAGGGCGTGAAGGCACTGGGAGATTCGGGTCCAGAACTGACCTATGAGGGAGACCCTGGGAAAGAAGAGAAAGAGCAGTGTCACACCACGACTGGGGGAGTGGGAAGGGCGAAGCCACTGCACACCCAGTGACGCCAGGAGCGCCCTTGTCCTACCTCCTCTAGGGATCACGCAGCCCTTGCACTGTTTCTCGGGGTCCCGGGATGGGTGAGTGTTTGTCTTGGTTCAGGGTGGCCGCGGATTTCACCGGTTTCCCTTTCCCCAGGCGCGCGCCATGAAGTGGACCCTGTTGCTGCTGCTCTTGACTGTGCTGTGCCGGAGTGGGGCAGAGCCTCCCCCCGAGGAGAGGGTCCCATTCTTTGGACTCACTTCTCAAAGCCCTGGGGGGAGCGGTGGCAGCAATGCCACAGAGTCGCCCTGCGAGGGGCTCCCCGCCGCGGAAGCCACAGCCTGGACCGTGGCGAACCGCAGCCTGGAGCGCCTGCCCCGCTGCCTGCCGCGCGCGCTACACAGCCTCGACGGCAGCCACAACCTGCTGCGCGACCTGAGCGCAGCCGAGCTCAGCCACCTGCCCGAGCTGCAGGAGCTCACGGTGCACCACAACCGCATTGCCACGGTGCTCTGGGGCCCCGGCGGGCCGACCGGGCTGCGCACCCTGGACCTCAGCTACAACCAGCTAGACGCGCTGCAGCCGTGTACCGGGCCGGTGCTGCGCAGCCTGCGCGTGCTGGAGCTCGCCGGGAACCCACTGCGGGCGCTGCCACCCCGTGCCTTCGTTTGCTTCCCCACGCTGCAGTGGCTCAACCTCTCCTACACAGAGCTGGGCCGCGGTGCCCAGGGGGACATCGCGCGGGGGGCGTTCGCAGGGGAGGCCGGCGAACCGCTGGCCACGCTCAAGGTTCTGGATCTCAGCGGCACGCACCTCCAGCAAAGTGAGTGTGGTCTTGCAAAGCCAGGCTGTGAGCTCTCCTGGAGCTGGGGCTGTGCGGGTGCCTCATTCACAGTAAGATTCAAAAATACCACTAACTCCTCTGCCCCAGCAAATGAGCCTGGCTCCAATCTTCATGTCGTTTCTAATCCTTGCACCTTTAGAGGTGGGAACAGTTAAGGTCCCCATTTTACACGATGAGGAAACCACGCCACAGAAGGTGGAATGACCGAACCGAGGTCTAACAGGTCATTAAGCTCTTGGCGCCCCCAACCCCCATCTATTCTGGGTTCAGAATCTAAAATTTTAGCCACGGCGTTGTGCCTCCGCGCACACGCTTCTGGAGTGCACATATTCTGGGACTGCTGTGCGGATGGAGGCACCCATGGCAACGGGCATGCAGTTCATGTTCATGAAGTATGCCCTAGTTCCAAGAGGGATTCATGACATTCCTGCTCTCTTGGCTAAAATCGTGTCTGGGCACGCTGGATCACTCCAACAAGACCCAGGAGGGAGGTGGGGACAGGGTGCTCCCGAAGCTGGGGTTCTCACCTTGATTCAGGGAGGTTGTTTTTAAGGAGCATCTTATGTGTCTGTAATCATCTGTTCTCTCAGAAACAAAGAAAAGAGCAAGTATGGGACGCACAGAGGGCAGGGACAGGCCGTTACCAGGAGAGCAGCACAGCTGGGTTTCTGGCCTCCCCCACCCTTGTCCTTGATTCCTGACCTTCCTCCCTCAAAGATGCCACTCCCAGGAGCCTTCCCAGCAAGTCTGGTTATTGTACTTGTGGATTTAACCACCTGTCAGGCAACACTGGGCTTGGAGGTGACATCCTAGCTGTGAGTCACCAAGTCCCTTCTCAGTTGTGTGGCTTTGGGCCAGTCGTTGTCCTCTCTGCTTTAGCCAACACTGGCCAGAAGATAAGAAGGAATGGTCCTCTGTGAGGGTCCTTCCAGCTGAAACGGCCGTGCTTCAGAGTTCCCCAAAGCTGCAGACAGCCGCAGTCGGCAGAGTCCTTCTTTGTGATGTCTGTTGCTCTCGTTTCCTGACTGCTGTGCTGGGCCCTGGGCTTGTGCCTGGGTGGTGGGCAGCCCCTGCTCTGTGTTGCAGTTGACCCTGCCTGGATGAGAGACCTGCCAAACCTCACACGTCTCTACCTGCGGAAGATGCCCAGGCTGAGGACCCTGGAGGGAGACATTTTCAAGATGACCCCCAAACTGCGCCAGCTGAATTGCCAGGACTCCCCAGCACTGTCCTCCATCCACACACACATCTTTGAGGACACCCCTTCTCTCCAGGTCCTTCTGTTGCACAAGTGAGTGTGTCCATAGCACATCTGAATCATGTAACTCATGGTTACCCTTTACACTATGTCAAATTTTATAGAACAAACTGAACCTTAATTTTTTTCCCTCATGGCTTTTCTAAATTTCCTGAGGGATCTAGTTCATCCTCACCCTTTACATGTTGTTTTGGGCAGGTACCTGATGACTCACCCAGCCTAACAGCCAGCAACTCAGTCCAGTCCAGAGCAATATTAAAGCTCCCAACTCTTAGGTCTTTAACATTTTTTTAAAAGCCCAGGGTGAGATATTTACAGTAGGAAGAGTGGATGTGGGCATCAGGCCTCTTTCCCATTGTGCTCTGAAGGTTGAGTTTCTCTCAGGGTTTGAGCGGGTCTGGGAAGGAAAGGTGAGGGCCCACTTGCAACTGGGGTGTAGGGTAGGTGCCCTCTGGCCTGGTGGGTGGCGACTGTGTCCTCCTATCCTCTCACATGCCCAGGAGCAACCACTGGCTGGACTTCTAACAGGAAGGGCAGTGTTCTTCTGAGGAGGATCCCAGGCCACCCACCTTCTCTCTCTGGGAAAGTGAGCATCTTTAACCTATGGTCAGTGCCATAGTAGCCAATTCCTCTTTTCTCTACCAGCATTTGACCTATTTCTCACACATGAGTCAGACCAAGTCTTTGTATTCCCAAGTTCCAAGGGACATCAGTAGCCCCAGGTCTCCTCCATCACTTGGCTCAAGGATGAGGAGGTGTCACTTGAGTAACGGAAGCACTCACAACCCCAAATTGTGGTTAACGGTGGGAAGTGGGGGCTTCCAAAGCAGTGTGCACCGCCCAGCCTCTTCTGCCTTCCAAGCCCTTCGCAGAGTGCTCAGAGGCCAGCAATGGGTCAGCAAAGCCCAGGTCACGGTCTCTTTCCTCGGCCTCACAGGGGCTCCAGCGCCTCACCTGAGGAGATGAGTACCCTCACGGCCTCAGTGTGCTCAGCCTGTTATAGTCTGTTGGACTTCAGCCTGAAACAGCCCTGTTATTTAACAGCTTTTTCTCTATCATTAGCCATGAGTAAAATAGTAGAGCTAGAAACAGCATTGAATCTTGGTCTGTTGTGCAATTTTGTCCTGTCCAACCCACTTGTAGCTTGAGAGTTTTCAATAAAATATCATTGTCTCCTGATCTGCCTCCCACAGTCCAATAAGATAGTATCAGGAAAGATGAGAGCCAGGAAGAGCCATGCAGGTAGCACTGTGTGGAAGTATTGTTACTGGCAGAAAATCCCCAGAGTCCAGTGGCTGGTCCTGTTAGTTCTATTTTATTTGATGGAGACACTGAAGATGGAATTATTTCTCCAAAAGAATGGACTGTAAGACTTTTGAGGACAGAGAGGGGGACAGCATATGTAGAGCGCTTAACTGAGTTTCTGACATGTGGCAGGCGCCCTGTAGAGTCAGTGCAGATGGGGATGATGGTGCTGCTGACGGTGCTGGCGGTGCTGGTAATAGCAGTGATGATGGTGAGGATGGTGAGGATGGTGTGATGATCGTGGGGGGGGTGCTGATGGGGACCAGTGTGATGGTGATCACAATGGGACCTCTGCTTCCAAGGAGCTCATACTTCAGCATAGACAGCGATCTGCTAATCATCACGGTACACTGCGATTGACAGCAGAGGCATGTGCCAGGTGCTGGGTTGTAAGTGAGGCAGACAGAATGTCCTATCACACTGAATCACACAGCCTTCCTCAGGAAGAACATGATTGAGCCATAGATCTAAAGATAAATCCAGGTGGCACACAGCTGTAATCCCAGCACTCGGGAGGCTGAGGCAGGAAGATTGCCATGAGTTCAAGGCCAGCCTGTAGTACACAGTGAATTGAGGGCCAGGCTGAACTACATAGCGAGATACTGCATCAAAAAGAAAGAAAGGGGCCGGGGATATAGCTCAGCGGCACAAGCACCTGCCTGGCAAGCGCAAGGTCCTGAGTTTGATTCCCAACACCAAAAAAACAAAAAAAATAAAGAAAAAAAAAAAAGAGAAAAGTCCAAGCTTGGATCTGTGGATGCAGCCTAAGTTTCAGCATGTGGCACACATGTATAGCTGGTGTTCCCAAGGTGATGACTGTCACGTCCTCGCAGAGTGTTAGAGCAGATCGGACTAGAGCATCCTTCCTCATTGAGAACATTAGCATTTGTCCCAGAGCACAAGAATGACCAAGCCAACCCACAGAATCATGTGAAAGGGAATAGATACTGTCTTCAGCTACTAAGCTCTGGGACATTCTTTCCTTAGCAAGTGCTAGCTGTTGCACATACGTGCAGCATCTTGCCAAAGGCCCAGTGTTTCATGCCGTCAGCTATGGTCCAAGTGTGGGGCACAGCTCAGTGATGACGACCTGCCTAGCATGTGCAAGGCCCTGAATTCCACCCCAAACTGAAAACAAATCCTGCCAATTACTGGCTCCGCGCTACAATCGCACTGCGTTTGTGTGGATATCTACATTTGTAAACAAGTTCATCACCAGCAGACTCCCATTGGCTTAACCAGTGGTCACGAGGGAATTATCCCTATTGATATGAGGGATGAGACGGATGGATGAGCCCCAAGGTCATGAAGGGTCCTGTCCAAAGCAACCTCCTAGAACCGCTAACAGAATGGCTTTTCCATGGGGTCACGTGCATCTCAAACATTTTTAACCTCCCATAAAGGTCTGACGACTGATTTTTTTTTTCTGTGATATTTCAGCTGCAACTTGAGTTCCTTCCCTCCTTGGACCAGGAATTCCTCCCAGGTGCTCTCTGTTAACCTCTTTGGCAACCCTCTCACTTGCAGCTGTGAGTTGTCCTGGCTCCTCCTGGATGTGAAGAGAACTGTCCTTCGCAGGTAATGTTGACAAAGGGCAGCCCTCCCCCATATGGTCCTGTTCGGGTGGGTGACAAGGTGCTGTCCCCATCCCAGCCAGCCTGAAGGAGCAAAGAACAATGAGGAGCTGACTTGGGAGCATTTAATTAGGCTAGGTCCAGGGGGTGGTGCTTCTTGCTTCTCCTCACTTTCATTGGCCAGGAGTAGACAGGCCCAACTGCAGAGGAGGCTGGGAAATGTATTCTAGCTGTGTGCCCAGTGGAAGAAGTAGTGGGTTAAGTGAGCAGCTAATCCTGTCTCTGCCAGAGCAAGTGTATCATTGCCACATTTTACAGGCAAGGGGAACAGGACTCATACAGATGAGACATTTGATTAAACCCATGCAGCTGCTGGATGGAGAAGGCAAGATCTGTCTTCTCCCCAAACTGTGCTCTTAATCTTTGGCCCTGCTGAACACCCAAGATGGAGCCTGGCATCCTCTCCTAGGTCATTCAGCCCGAGGCCAGTAGACTTATGAAGTTCTCTCCTGGTCAGGACAGACAGAATTCTTATGAAGGCTGTTGTTTGGAAGAGCTATTCTTGTAGTGGGGAAGCCACACCCAGGTTGGCCCCAGAAGATGCGTGCTGGGGACCCAGGGGTATCCTAGTCCTGAGCACCCTCAGATCAGCCCCATCAGCAAACTGCTCCTGTTAGGGAGACGACCCCGACATCTTGATTCTCGTCTCAGCTCCCATCCACACCCGGCTGTGACATGCAGTCCTCTGCACCCCTTCTGCCACTTTGCTTCTGAACACAGAAGGGCCTCTTCACAGTCAGGGTCTCGTGATCATATGAAGAGGTTGGGGGTGCAGGCTAGAGCCGGGAGTCTGGCTTCATCGTACCACTGACAACTGTCAGTGTGGTGGAGTTAAAGCCTGCCTTTCCCACCTCATCTGTAAAATGGGGATAAAAGCACTTACCTTATAAGAAGTAAATTAGTTGCTAAAGTGTGAAGAATGGTGCTTAGCACATGGCAAGCACCCAGGAATGTTAGCTAGGAAGTGTGTGCTCACGAGCAACGTCAGGAGGGAGACAGGTGAGAAGGAGGTGAGGGGCTTTTCTTGGGGGTTCTGGGCACCCTCTCCCTGTGCTCACCCAGGTCTGGGTTCAGGCTCTGCTGTTTGCTGGCCATGGTCTTCTGGGCAGTCACTTCCTCTTTCTGGACTTGTCTCCTTCTCTGCCCAATGGGAGTGATGCCAGGTGCTCCCTCCAAATGTGATGTGTGGGCTGTATACCAGGCGGTACCTGGCTGAGACGGGATTTGAGGCTTGCCCAGCCCAGAGCAGCCCTGACGCAGACATCTCTAACTGGCTGGCTTCCCCTCTAGGACAGCAGACATGACGTGTACACCAGCTGCAGGCCCTGGGGGCCTCTTCTCAGCGACGCTTCCCCTCTCCCAGCTGCCAGGTGTGTGCAGGTCGGGCCAAAGCACCACCCTCCCAGATTCAATGCCACCCTCTTTTGCTGGCTCAGCCTCTGCACTGCCTTCACCAGGACCCTCTGCTCAACCTGTGAAAGGCCAGCCGAGTATCACCAAAGCCTCATCCCACACCACGCCATCCCTCTCACAGGCTTCGTGGACACCCGATGGCAGCTCTGGGGGGACTGTCTCCTCCAGTGCACACCCCACAGCAGCAGGCTACAGGCCCACCAGCGCTGCACCCAGGACTACCAGCACCCGCAGGACAGGGCACCAAGGAGAACACGCTGTCAGTCTGGTCCCGAAGCCCAGCGTCTCAGCTGCCACCACCTCGCTTGCCACTGAACACCTTAGCCCCGTCCCTACTTCGGGGAGCACTGTGAGTAGGACGCAGCCTGACCAGGAGACACAGGCCACCCCCCAGACCCCTCACTCCAGCCCCTCAGACAATGAGATTCCCGTCATCCTATTGGATGACAGCGAGGAGGAGGGGGCTGAAGATGAGGGATCCAAGGTGTTGAGAGCATCCCACCACAGCATCCCCTGCGATTACAACCCGTGCAGGCACCTGCAGACCCCATGTGTGGAGCTGCAGAGGCACTCGCACTGCGCCTGCCCTGGCCTCACCAGGGAGGACACTGTCCCTGACCTGCCCCAGCTACAGGGGGTGTCAGAGGTGACGGACACGTCCGTGCTCGTCCACTGGTGTGCCCCCTACTCGGTGGTCCGCACCTACCAGCTCCACTACTCCATGGAGGGTGAGGCAGGGAACCAGTCGGTGGTGGGCGACATCTATGCCACCGCCCGGCAGCACCCTCTGTACGGGCTGTCACCAGGTACCACCTACCGTGTGTGTGTGCTGGCAGCCAACGCCGCAGGCCTGAGCCAGCCTCAGTCCAGGGGCTGGAAGAGGCCATGTGCCTCCATCACCACCAAGCCCAGCTTGGTGGCCATCCTGGTGACACTGGGCACTGCCTGTGGCCTGCTGCTCATCAGCACCCTGGTGCTGTCCGCCTGCCTCTGCAGGCAAGGCCGGAAGCTGTGCGGGCACAACCAGGAGGAGTACCTGGTAGCCTTCAGAAACCCGTACCTGCTACCCTTCGAAAACCCCGGCCAAGACGCAGGCAGAGCAAGGTGATGGGGCTCTGCCCAGAGGCACCCCGAGCCCTGGGTCCCACCCGCAACACCACACAAGCGCACGAGGCCTTGGACGGCTTGGTGAAGCTGCAGACCTTCACTTAGCCACTTCCTTCTTCCAGGGAGCTGATCTCTGTCCAGAAGGAACACAGGGCCCCCAACTCCGTGCCCCATCAGCTCTAATCTCATGAGACCACCACGCCTCGGGCACACACTGTCTCTGTCTGAGGACCAATGCTTTTCCTTCTTGGCTGTCCCTGATAGTCAACGCCAAGCTGCTCCCACTGGCACCCACCATCCTCTCCTGGTGCTCCTTTGGGGTTCTCTGCAGTCAGTGCCCCTCAGAATCCAGCACAGCAGAGCATGGAGGCAGGAAGAAGGAAATCGCCCCACCTGGCCTTTTCTGCCATACTGGAAACGGCATCCTTAAGTCTTTTCAGGGCACGATCGCTTGTGGTCGAGGACTGGCCAAAGTGTGATAAGACATTTTGTTCAAAGAATCGGGCCCTGCAACCTGGCAGGCAGGGGACAGCGCTGTGCCAGTGGCTTCTTGAGGGAGGCCATTTGGGCCTGACTGGCATTTCAGGACTGAGCAAATATGCTTCAGGCCTTGCAGGGAAAACCGGTCTTTCAGGAAGACCTATGCAACGCTGCATTTCACCCAAGACTGAGTAGCCAAAAGTAGTCTGAATTCCTTTTCTTAGGACAATAAACTCACTTTCAGGACTTTTCTCTTTCGATTAGAGGGAAGATACAAGCATAAGCCTTCCAGGTTCTGACTGGAAGCCGAAGCAGAGCAGTGCTGCCAATTCACCAGTGCCTCCGTTGTTTCTCACTTTGATCTGAACAGGGAAAAAGTGATCCATTGAAATTACACTTGGCGCCCAGTTTCTAGATTTTAATTTTTTGTTAGCATTTGTTAGTCTGCTGTGGTTTAAAACAACAGAAATTTACTGTGATACAGTTCAGGCAAGAGATCCAGAAGCAAAGTACAGAATGATGGGGGCTGGTTCTTCCTGGAGGTTGAGGAAAACTGTTGATTTCCCAGCTTTCCATGGTGCTCCCTGGCTTGCAGACTTTTAAGCTGATCTATACCCGCTGTCACCCCAGGGCATTCTGTCTCCACATCAAGATCCCCTCTTCTTCCACCGTGGGAGGTCCTGGAGGTTAGACCGAAGCTCATCTCTTTGGGAGACAAAATTTAACTCACAGTAGACTTATTTCTGTTGTAGAAAATGTCAGGCTTGAACCCCACATACTTGTTTCTAAACCAAGCTGCAGTCTTGAGTACGTCCATTTCATGCAACCAAAAAGTTGTCTAGTGCTCCCTGAGGCTAAAGAACTCAACCCACTCCTCTAAAGTTAAGTGCAGGTTTGCCAGCTCCGCTCAGGTAAAAAAGAATTTTTCAGGATGAGTCAGTGGTGAGACAGAGGGATTTATTAGAGGAAGATAGGCCGCACTTAAGAGCCCCATGCGGGTGCTCAAGGCGGAGGCACGAGCTCTAAGCCAGGCTAGGGCTCACGTTTAAGGGCTGTTAGTAACCAGGGTGATCTCGGATGTGTACTGTCACTGTCTGCCAGGTCACAGCGCTGGTCATCTTGTGGGCTGGAGGTAGAGGTAGCACCAGGCTGTCTCCCCCGAGTTGCTTTCTGGGCTGGAGGAAGCCGAAGGAAAAGGAATTTGCAGGTGAAAGGAAATGGGCAGACCCCTGCAGCGGGAAGGGAGTGGCCAGGTTCCCCGCTTTGAAAGAAAGGGAAAAACTGACCACCAACCTAGCTTGAACCTAGTTTCTCTTGAAAAGTACAATTCTAAATTCTCGATTACCTGGTCTCCTTTCTATGTAGTTTCATTTCTTCTATCCTACCTCTACACTATGTATTTCCAGGTGTTTAAAGTGTGGAACCTGTGAAAATTCTAAGTTGTACCTCTATCATCATACAAACAAGAGAGTTGGACTGGTTTTAAATGCCCACAAAGTTGCAAGCACAAAAACCAAAAAAAATGCTTAAGTGTAAAGCCCTCATACTTGTAATTGTGAGCCCTACATCTGTAGTCCTGACACTGAATTAAACGTTGTTTAAGGTCTATATTGCATGAACATACAATTGAACATGCCTAATACAATCCCAGTATATTTTATAAACTGGCAGAATTTGTGTTTTATAATAATTCACTATCCAAAAATCTGGGGAGAGCTTATCCCCAGCACCACCAAAAATAAAACAAGAGATTTGGATCATTTTTCTACAGGTTAAGGTTAAAAAATATAGACTAGCCAGGTGTGGTGGCGCACGGCTGCCATCCCAGCACTCTGGGAGGCTGAGGCAGGACGATCACAAGTTTGAGCTCAGCCTGGGCAACTCAGAGACCCTGTCTCAAAGTAAGATACAAAGGGTTGTGGGTCTAGTTAAGTGCAAAGGCCTTGGGTTCAGTTCCCAGTACCAAAAACAAAAAGGTGGATGGGCCACAGCTAGAGCAAGACTTTCATACTGAAGCAGCTATGGGTCTAACCTGAGTCACTCCAAATAGCATCAACACTAGGCCATAAATAAACAATGTAATTCGTAATTTTTTTCCATAAATATTTCAAGTCTTCCTTTTAAAAAAAATTTTTTTGTAGTGCTGGGAACAGTGGCACATGCCTGTCAATTCCAGCACTTTGGAGGCTGAGGCAGGATTGTTGAGTTTGAGGCCCGCCTCGGCTACACAGTGAGTTCAAGTCCAGCCTGAATTGCATAGTGAAACCTTGTCTCAAAAAGAAAAAATCTACATGCCCACACCCAGACCTCTTGCATGGTCCAGTAGTGGACTTCCACCGCTAGCCTCAGCGCCTCCCGGTGGGTCCAGATGGCAGGCAGAGTCAGCCGCTGGCCGCCGTCTCCCTGCTTCCCAGTGTAGCGGCAGTGCCCCAGGCAGGAGGGTGGCTCAGCTGCCGGGCTGAGAAAAAGCCAGGGGCAGCGCACACCAGAGGGCCCAGGAACCGGCACGGTGCCTTCAGCAAGCAGCAGGCGGGCTCCTAATAACCTCATCGCGCGCAGCCCAGCCCTCCAGGTTGTGACTGATGATCCCTCGCTGTGAGTCCCACAGACGGCAGGCAGCCCTCAGCCTCCAGTGTCAGGAGGCCCAACAGCACCCCCTGCCTTCCTTCCCACTGCGCATCTCTCTTCTACCCCGATGCCACCGCAACGAGTTCTGTAGGTCAGAGGGCGCCAAACCAACTATTTTCACAGTGCAGGCGCAGGACCCGCAGCTGCACAGAGCTCCTGAGCCAAGCAACTCGCAGCAGAGGATTGAGGGCGCACGTTTTTCCAGCAATTTTATTTCTTTAACATCTTAACAAAAGATTTTCCAAAGTTTAAAAAACTTCTGAAAAATATACAGTTTCATATTATTTACAGAACATATGTGTACAGCTTCCAGTATCATGGAAACGCTGCTGGGTCTGAAACGCAGGGACTGCGGGAGTAAGCACAGGCCGACGGCCAGTCCTCACTTCCACTGCTCAGCACCCCCGGCACAGACAGCTGGCGCTTGAGAGGCTGAAGGCTCCTGGACGCGGTTTTGCCGCCTTCTGTCTGGGCGATCTACTTATTTTCAAACTTACTACATTTTAAATCTTCACTTCACCCACAGCTAAGCTAACTTTATTCTCATTATTCTAAATGACCACATAATAACCAAACTGCTGCTGTCCGGATTTAAAAATCAAACAACCATCTGCTGCCACGCTGTGTAGATGTGTGGGAGGCCTATTTAATCTCAGTAAATTCACTATTGGCTTGTGAGCAATCTAGTCTACTTAGGGGTGTCAACTGCAGTTTCCATGCTGTTTTTAAAAAACATATAAAAAGACTGATA